>JANSTQ010093767.1:0-14419 GCA_026167885.1 Bergia puertoricense
CCTCCCCCCCCCCCCTCCATCCCCCCTCAGTTTCAAAGAAGCAGGGGGCTTATTCAATTTGGGGGAGGGGGGCACATTGCAACATAAGTGAAGTACCAGTACACAGTGGCTCATATTGTGTTCATAAACCATCCCAAATGTTCTATGGAAAACTGAACAAAGTTGAAGCTCGTCAAACTATATAATGTATTTCCTAAACAAGTGTTTCCATGCAAAAAGCTGAAGCCCTTTACAAAATTAAAATTTTTCTACTTAAAACAGTTAACTTTGGTAATGTTTAATTGATTTCATTCATTGGGGAAGGGGCATAAGAGAGAGGAGTGCTTGTTACAAACTTTGAGCTCTAAAGAGGGGTGGGGGGCACTTGGAGTTTTTATGGTGTTGTATTATAGTTTAGTGTGTGGTATTTACTATGGCTGAACTTTTTAGAAACCAGAGTTTTGTATTTCAATCAGAGTTTAGCCAGAGCTGTGTATCTCGGGCACACTATGGTATGCCACTAGCCTGACTAGCACAATGTATGCACAAGTTGGAGACAAGAGCTCAAAACAAAACATGTTGTAAATTTAACACCTTCAACTACTTCAATTATTCGGTTAGTAATGATTTTCCAAACATTTAGTCACTCGGAAACATTGTTTGTTTTATCAGTTACAGCCAATAGTAAGGATTTTAACATAATATGGTTTTGCTATGTGATATAATACTGTAACATCATATACACATGGATGACTGTGACACTTTTTAGTAAGTTTTCTAATTACTGTAACTGATTCTTTTTTCTTTTACATAACCCTTATTCTAGATTTAAGCAATTTCTTGTTACCTTTTCATTCAAAAATATAATCTAATAAAATAATTGAATCTACAAAGTCAAATTCTTTCTCCCACTGCCCCTTCAATATAGTAATTCTTATCTAACTATAATGGCAAGTACACGGTATAAATTTTATCAGACACTAGTTTTCAACATCAACCTTTCCTGAGTCAAAGAATGGATAAATGATTATGCAGTCACTGAAGCTTTCAGAGCCAGTTATTTAAACAAAATCTAAATCTTAATGAATGTATATCTTTGTTCAAATAACTGGCTCATGATTTCACCAAAAAAAAAACATTTAGCCTTTGGGAATAATCAATGTGTAAAACACATTAAGTACATGTTTACAAATAATAAAGTATATGTTGATATAAGTTATGTATGGAGCCTTAATACAGACAAAAGTCTGAACCCAGGTGATTCAATGTTTGTAATAGGTTGATTGTTCGGGTTGGTGTAGTCCTGATGACTGTTGTTGGTTGTAACTGACTTTTCTTGTACCTGTCTGAAACATCTTCAGAGTCAATCTTCATCATAATCACCACTATCAATTATCATTGACACTCCAAGATAATTTCCACACACAGGAATGCCAATGTCAGGAAATTGCTGGGCATGAGATTTGTGTGAACAAAACTTGAGTTACAGAGATTATATAGCAAGGGATTCCAAATGTCAGGAGTGTGTATTACAGCAAACGTATGGAGCTTTTTTTATTTTTCAGCTAGTGAAGTCTGAGGCAAGTAACAAATGCCAGTGCATGTGACTTGGTGGGTCTGCACACAGATAGTTCAAATGTGAGCCATAACCAACAACAGTCCTTCTCAAGACTACACCAATCCAGAAAATCACATTACAACGGAAAAGGAAGTGAGTGTCTACATATTTTGGCAATCTCATTATTCAATATCTTCCAAAGGATGGAGTCTTATGACAGCCCTCCCATTAAGTTCTGTGCCTGCTTCATTTCACTGAGGAGAACTCTGAATTTGTCAGAAGAGATTGTAAAGGAGACTGTTTCTGGTTTACTGGTAGTCCCTCCTGACTTGTCAAATTTTAACTGTACTTCCGGTTCTTTTACCTCTTTCAGCTCACTTGAACCCAAAACGTAATCAACCCTCCATTCCATATTTGAAAGTTTATCAAGCTTCAGGCTTCTTTCTTGAAAAGAGGTTTGCAACTTTCCGAGGTTATCCTGGTATACTTTACAAAGAGCCACAGCGTGTTCTTTTGGCAAGCCCAGCTGCTGTAACTCATTTGACAAGGATTCACCGTCAACACCGTACTTAGCAGCACTGGACAGAATGAACGAGAGAGCGGCAATGGAAGCTTTGATATCTGAAAGCTCATACTTGGCATCCGAGGTTAGCTTTTCCACCTTGGCATAGTCAATCCCTTCTCCTATCAAATCACGAATAACTTGTGAGCAGAGAAGCCTCATTTTCACAGAGGTGATTTTTGAAAGTGTTGCAATTTCTGCCAGTACCCAATCAGGGCAATCGAGGTCGCCGCAAAACCTAAACCTCATGTTGAAAACTATTTTACTGTCGGGTCGATGGCTTCCAAAAGTCAAAATGTGCCAGGCGCGGAAATTTATATCGCCTCGCCTTCAATTCACAGCCATAACACGTGACTTTTTGTCCTAATATGGAAGATAGCGTCCCTGGTTCCGTTGGCTTCACATTTTGTTTTGTTATTTGCGGGAAGTCAAATTATTTTACGGTTTTATGCTGACACAACCTCTTGATCCTTCTTCCTTTTAAAAATTTTTAACCAGAGGAATACGATGGAGCTTAATACCACGATCTCAACAGTTTTATCAATCGCTATAGCTCTTGGATCGGTGATCGTCGTCGTTCTTTTTGGTAAGTCACTAAGTGCACCTGAAAAATTCTCTTTGTTGGAAACCGATCGTTTGGTCCGCGTGTAAAATGGATTTCATGGCTTTGAATCTGTTTTAATGATGTTTTGTATGCTTACGAGAATTAAGTTGGGCAATTGTACTTCTAATGCCCTTTCATTCTCTTTGTACGAAGATCTAACGGATGCTAATTCTCTTTTTCAGTTTTGCATTTTAGTTAAATGGTCCAAAAATATAGTTTATTGGACTGGTTCAATAACTTTTTAGGAATGTTTCTGCAGTTGAGTCGTTGTACATTATTTATATTTGGTGTTGCTTTTGACACGATCATGAGCAGTTTCTTGAAGTGTTTTCCATGTAATTAAACAATGCGATATTTGGAGGTTTATCATATAGACCAGCTGAAGGATATATTGATTTCGTGTTTAGTACTTGTTGGGTGATTAACATGGCCATAGCTGCTTCGAATACTAACACCTGCTGATAGTGGCATGTGGCTGCAAAGAAGTTTTAATTTTTCGGTCTCCGTACCAATAACTTCGTGTTTTAGAGAAGATTTTTGGACATCACCTGCATTTTATTTGTTAAAGTAACACAACTGAACTGTATGCATACAGGGCTGGGATTGTAGCTCTTGCATCCTTAATTGTTTCATCACTTCACAATTAGAGACATTGTTTACAAAATGTAAAATTTGTATTGTATCGAAACATCAGTTGCTCTGCTTTTGAGTCCCATCTGTTTTCCTTGTTGCCATGTGAAAAAGGTTTATGAAGCAGGGTAGAAAGCAACAGTATCAAGGAGTAGCCAGATTGTTGAGGCCAATAATATATGAAAGCTTCATGTAGCAGTACAGATATTACCATTATTTTAGGCCCTTAATTCCATTTTTCTTTTTGGATTTTGCTGCATGGAGACTTAAGTATAAAAGTGACATCTATAAGTGACTTAGTATGAAAAGGTTATGAAGAGAAAGAGGAATAACTTTGTAAGGATTGAGAACTCGATCAACAGTTATTTAAATGATTATATGCCATTTTTGCACAAGTGTCTTAAATTTAAATTTGCACTGTAAGTGCTTACAAACTCTTATGATTCCACTGATTGCAGGCTGGTTTGTAGTGTGGAAGATGTTCCTAGTAAGAATCACATTCATTCGTGAGCTGGTTTATGGCAGCAATGGAAACAACAACAAAAAGGGAAAAAAGAAAACTGAACCTGCCACGCCCTTGCGGAGGTCTTCTAGAATCAAGCATATGAATGAGGCCAAGGACAAGAGTAGCTGATGGTACACTCGTGATAAATATGTTTGTGCCTGGATATACATTCTACATTTCCTTCTACCTAACTTGGTTTGTGACGTTACTTTGTGGAGTTTTTTAAAATCTTTATCAGGTTCTAACAGATGGCAATGCATCAGTCATGTTCAGTGCCTGTGGGCATATTGCAAGAAGACCTTTTGAGTTAACTTGAATGTGCAGTGCTACATGTCTGCTAAGTGCTTGCATACTGCCAAAAATAACTGGAATCATAGTAAATGAAGTGCCATAATCCTTTTAGACTTTGTGAATATCAGTCGAGAATAACTTCTTCATAAATCTTCGTCTCCCTTAATTCAACAACTTGAGTAAATGTGTTGAAAGTGCGACAGTTGCTTCAGTGAGGGAACTTTGGTCACAACCAATAATGTGCTGCTTCTCAGTAGAACAATTTGAGGGATTTACCATGGAATCATGTCACTGTCTGTCAAGTGGGTTGTGTTCCAGGGGCTAATACTCCTATGGGGCAAGTGGAGTACAGCAGCTGTAGCTGAGGACAAATGGATATAAACATTTGGATGATATAGACTTAAATAGGTCAAGTGTAAGTAATTGAAATTCAACAAGTTTGAATGTGTAACTAGACTTGATCCACTGTACTGCACTGAAATCTTATGACTTAATTTAATGATCAATCTGTTGCAACATCAGTATTTAATATTCTTAAAATTTAAGGCAAGTCGAATGCTGCTGACAAGGTGATTCACTATTTTTGCTATCCATGGAGAACATGTTTCCCAAATTTGTTCCCAGGACTTTTCCTTGGTCATCTGTAGAAGCCCTGGGAGTGAGGCAATCTGACGCCCAGGGTCTTTCATTATTGTGTCAGGCTAGATAAGGATGTTGGCTGTGGGAATGAGACTGTGATGTGGGCTAGTTAGCCTTGTCAAAAGTATTTATTTTCCTTCGCCAAGTGAACCCTCTCCGAGAGATAGTCTTTGCAAGGAGGACCCATTATAAAGAACAATAAAAGTTGTCGCAACAGCTATACATGTGCTAGTTACAGCTTAGAGATTTAACTAAACAGAATTTAGGTAAAAAAACTATTAACCATGCTATTATGTCTATAAGTGATACCTTTTTTTAATTTTACCGCTAATGTGGAGTGCAGGTTTAGTGTTAGTTATAATATAATAGGGTTTTGATAGAAATTGTTTTGTTTTATATATATCAATTAGTTACAAATGTAGATGATAGAATAGTTTTTAATTTGAAATGTCAAATTGTCTGTCACTTAATTGAGTTTTTAATTTATAATTAGTAGTTTTATTTGACTATGACTAAAGAAAATAAGTTTTAAAAACTCACTGCTCAGCTGTCGTTTCAAGAAACCCCACTGCCAAAGCCTGACATATAATTATCCACCTTTATGGAATGATTGGGGCAATTATTGGTTTCCATATACCATGTAGGACTATATTTTCGCTGGAGTTTATTTTTGCGATTTTCGCAGGTTTTTGGACAATTCGCAAAAAAAAAGTTCCCACAAAAAAATGTTCCGGCAAAAAAAATTCCACAAAAATAAACTCCATAAAAACAAAACCCAAATTTTCTACTTTCAATGCTGAACCATAACTTATCTCAAGGTTTTAGTTACCTACTTTTGGAACTCAAAGGGATTAGTACAAAACTAGTGGCAACCCTAGTTGTCCTCCACAGAGCAAAACTAAACGGTTTAGTGTTTGGTACAAACTAAATTGAGTGTTTGGTACCTACAAAAGATAGATAAATCTATAAACTTTGGCTGTTTTCCCTTATTTCCTGTGACTAACTTTCCATCAAATCACAAAAAAAAGTTCCGGTCAGAAAATTTAGGTTATCCCAAATCGCAAGACACAAAATTTTGCCCAATTGCAAAAAAAAATTCACGCAAAATTTTTGTCCTACTTGGTAATCTATAATCATCTGAACTGCCTAAAATAGTGAAAATATGTGATATCACTAAAAAATTTATTGGTCCTATTTTATAAAAGCCTTGAAAAATGGCTGCTTGTGTCTATAGACTGTGATATTCCAAAAGCTGTAGAGCACTTGAGATCTAGGCAAGGGAAACACTTGGTATATCACTGGAGGTTTCTGGGAAACTAAGTACCCCCCTCCCACCCCATCCCCCCTAACCTCCCTTAGGTTAGCCATAGGGTTCGAAATAAGATTGGGGTTATATTTATGTTTACGATAACGTTTGGTGTTCTGTAGTGGCAATGCAGTGATTGAGTGGTTAGCATGTCTGACTCGTAACCTAAAGTTCATGAGTTCGAACTCTGACCTGACCACTGTTTTTTGTCCTTGAGCAAAGTACTTTACTCGACTTGTTCCAGTCGACTCGGCTGTGTAAATGAGTACCAGTTTCTACTGGGGGCTAACCTGCATTGGTTAGTGTGCTTTCCAGGGGGAATCACAGACTCTCATTCACTCAACACTATGGAAACCAGAGATAAGCACCAGCCTTATGAGCCACTTGGCTTGGGAAAGGATTTAGCTTTTTAGGTGTTTTGTTGCCCATATAACTCAATTGAAACCCACTTGGCTTTTTCTCATGTTCCTTTTACAGATATTTCTATTATGCTCTACAACTTAGGAGATTTTATATCGCAATCTATACACACTCATAGTTGTTTTGTAATGCCAGTCTTTATAAAAATATTTAACAAATATGACCATTTGTGGCATGGGATTGTGTGGAAATCATGCCCTCAAGAACAACAAAGCTCTGTAAAATCCACCAAGAAAGTTATTGTTTTTGGTTTATCAAATTAGCACGTTCAAAGTGTTCATGCACACGATATTTTTGAAGGCTTGTTGATTTGTATGAAGCATGTTTAATTTATATAGATGCAAACTGCATTGACTAAGAAACGTGTAACGTTGTATTTACAAACTTGTGCACCGGCTAACAAGTTTATCATATTTTACCCTTTTTCCATCTAACACCAACTCGTATACGTTGTACATAGATTGGTGAAATCCTGTATTTAAACTCGATGTATAACAGTACTTAATAGGTTTGTAATTAAAACTATATTACCTTCTTGGAGCTGTTCCCAGTTGTTTTTGGTCCACTACAGCTTTCAAAACTTGTATATAGATAGTTTTCCACATCAATATAAACTGCCAATTGAAATTAGTAAAACTGTTATTTTGACGGCTTGGCCTAACGGATTGCGAGTCCATGCAAATCAATATTTATAAACTTATAATACTTGCGGTTTGGTTGGCAAGCAACTTGTAAGGATTTGCACAAGCAGTGCAAGTTCTTCATCGTTCAAACTCGCAAAACAACTTACAAGTCAAAGCAAGTCAGTGGTCAAACGAAGTGCAAATTAGACGCAAGTTTGAAAGTCAAAACTTGCACTGACTTTCCCCTACTTGCAAGTCTATTAAACGTTGATGAAATGGCATCAAAGAGTTCAATGTCTTATTTAAAGATATCGGCTAGAGCTAGCGCATGATTTTTAGCGGCAACATGTTGCGATTTTCGAAGATTGGACGTGTTTGGGCGTAATGAAGACTACTAAACACAATAATAGTAATGATGATTACATAATAATAATAATAGCTAATTTAAAAGCGCCATTTACAGCGTCGTTTAATGCGCAAAAATTGCGCTTGCGCGCAGTCAGTCCATATCAGCGCACGCGTCTTTACTTTCGGGCAATTCAAAATTTACCGTTAGCAGATTGTCATTGGAAATCACGATCTATCGAAACTTAGCGAGAAAACCGATTATTCTAAACGACCTTTTACTCATGTTTAATTATTTAAAGTTGGACTGCAGCGAAACCAGAACATGAAGGATGCCGGGATTCCGATCCGGGCCTTTGAATAAAACAGTGAAACGTTTCCCTAAAAGCCAGTTATGCTAAAATTCGTAATCAATCCAAAAGCGATAAACCTAATCGATGTTTAAATGTTTAATGCTAAATTCGACTCCTGCGCAACTGAACATCTGGCACACAACTGTGACAAGAACGCAACGCAAGGGCTAGTCTCGACACGGAATGAAACGACAGCAGAGAACTTTAGAAAAATTCTCGAACAGTTCATGTAAATTGTTAGTTTAAATGTTTAACCTAATAATACACGAATTCGATTTTTTTTACACAGAATTTAAACTAGGCTCATTTAAAGATAAATGCAACAGACGTTTTCAAAACCTGGTTGTGCGTTGTGTATTTTGAGGCCGGAAGGGGGAGGGGGGAGGAGGCGAGCGTCTTACAAGCTTTTAGTTTCTGCAATCGCTAGGAAAAAAAATTATTCGTCAAGCCGTTCAAACTATGACGAAAAACGTAAACAGGTAAGCCGAAATATGTGATTGTTTTGCAGTTTCTAGAACCAGAACTGGGTAACAAAGTTAAGAACTTCAAGGTAAATAAACTAAAACGCCGAAGTATAAAGAACTCGCCAAGACGAGGCGCATGAACTGTGCATGATTATGAGGAAGCCAACATCTTGCTTCAACTACGCATGCGCATTTTCACTGTCGGCTTCTCTTTTCGTAATTCCTTTGTAAAAAAAATGAGAATTGCACTGTAAATTAGAGTTAAATAATACGCCAAGTACGACCATTATCTTAATGAACCGAAATTGAAGCAACATTATTTACAAATTGTTAAACATATTCTTTTTAAACCTATCGCTAAGCTTTCAATCACAAATGTGATCTTTTACTATTGCAAGAGTCTGGGACGGCTGTTATGTCTGGCGATTGCGTTATTCCACACGGGTGAGAAATTATATCTCCCCCCATCACGGTTCAGTGATGGACAGAGCGCCCGTAAGATGGCTTCCATCACCCCCACCCCCAACTCCCCAAATCAATTTATATCCACTGTAAGAATCTTGGCATTCTCCAATCTAATTAAGTGTCCTTGACATTCTGTGTTTATGTGCCTTGACTGAACCTCTGAAGTTGTCGACAGGGGTATGTCTCAGATGCTCGTCGAATCTAGCTTTGAGTGACCGTTTAGTCTCGCCTACACAATCACAAGATCCGCATGGAATGTGGGAGTTTAGGGCCGTCACCCTTGCTTTTGGAACAGGCAACATTATTATTAACATATAAAATTTACAAAATTAAGGAATTTCTTATATACGAAAGTTCTTCGTATAATTAATACAGTTCATACGAATAACCTTATTGAAACTGGTTCCCAAAAGCTTAGACAAACTTTCAGAAAGTGATAGTCATTTAGTATGGAAGCTATACGAGCAGTAAATTAGGTTCGTGATCTTGTGCCCCTAGCTATTATACGACAGGATATGCACTTATTTTGACAATGAAAGTGTTGGCAGTTTAAATACGCTTAATATAACAAGCTTATTATAATTAGCAGTATTCCAAAGTCTTTTGTGACGATTTAACGTGTTAATGAATTTCTACCAGGCTCTCAGTCAGGAATTTTTGCAGGGGCTGCGACCGAGGGCTCAAGACGCAGAACTTTTGTTTTTTAAAAAAATGTGAAAAGGCCGGCAGAGCAGGGGTGGGGAGCAGGAGGGTCCGGGCGCGTTTTTCTGAAAATCAGTTTTAATTGAACAATTTTTTAAATTTGTTTTGAACGATGAAGTTGGACTCAGAAACACGTATATTGCTCTATTATCTATTCTTAAAATACAATGCGTATATAATGTTGAAAATAAAAGTTTTAGGTTTGCTGTTCATGTGCGAACCGGATCATCCATGACGCACAATAAATTTATATTTTCAGCGCCATTGGTATACTTTTAGACCACTGAAATAAATTTGTAACTAGCCGAGTATATGGGAAAACAACCTCTAAAAATGCCGTTCGTAATGAGTAAAATACACTCACAAGTCCTCTCAGAATACAGGAACCATCAGTGGCGAAGCCAGGCCCACCTTCAAATGTAGGCAAAAACAGCAAAGTTTAACGAGAAAGGGTTTAACAAGAAAGAGTGCAAATTGAACAAAAAGCTCGAATCTTATCAGTGAAAAAGAAAGCTTGCAACGTAATTAAAACCCGTATTATGTTGCATGAAGAATGTACATACAAATACACATACACATACACATACACATACACACACACACACATACACATACACATACATATACACATACAAATACACATACACATACAAACACACATACACATACACATACAAATACACATACACATACAAATACACATACACATACACATACAAATACACATACACACATACACATACACATGCAAATACACATACACATACAAATACACATACACATACACATACAAATACTAGTCTGTTTTCGCATAAAAAAAACCATTATAGTGAAATGAACAGTCTTTCTTTGAAACGTAGTCAGAAAGCGCACCGAATCATTTAGTTGAAAAAAACGTCCCATAAAAAAGGGCGTTTGTAATCTGTTTGCTCATTAGTTTTATGTTTCATCTTGGGACACAAGCTCATCCGCTCGCCACCCACCCCCTCCCCTTGCACAGTAAAAAGAAACGCCCCTTTACTTTGAGGGCAAAACAAAACTTTTAAATCCGAAAATTTCGTGCAGTTTTGGTTCCAAAGTCGCTGAAAAACTCGTGAGTGCAGAATTCACTCAAACTGGGAGTGAAATATTTAAAATCATGGTAACAACGTTTATTGGAGTTTATAGTGAAAGCTAGTTTAAAGTATTGTTATCGTTAGCTTTTAAATTCGGTAACTTCAATTTTACCGTTTCATGGTTTAGTTTCAGCTATCGCCATGCCGACATATTTATTAGTTAGAATAAATAAAATTTGTTTTATGTTTCCGTCCGAGTTATTTGTTAACATATTTGGCACTTTGAGTGGGCGATATTTGAGCACTCTGTGCATTTGGTATTTTCTCGTGTGACTCAAAACTTTTGTTTTTGAACAATATAAGCGCATTTAGCTTCAATTGTGTAAGCCTTATAATTATATGCTGTTTGAAACCTTTAAATGCTCCGTCAAACTTCAAAGCTCTGTTTCTTGTTGCGTTTGCTGGACTCTTGGTTTTGTTTCAACAGCTGTGGTATTTTAAAAAACTGGATTTTTTGCAAGGCAACGGCTACTGGAACAGGGTGTTTTCAGCGAACTTTCAGGTACGGCAGCAGCCCGTGTTTACATGTATAACAAACGCTACTTCGCAAATCTGAACGCGTTTTGTTCGCAACTGAACTGTATTAAGTAAGCTGTTTGATTTATTTCAGCGACTGTAACAACAGTTATTTTGTCGATAAGTTTGTTAAACGTCGTGGCGTGCATGTAACGGAAATTTATCGAAATTTATCTGTCCTCGTAATTTTAATCGCGTCATTCTCGCAACTGAACTGTATTAGAGTAAGTTCTTTGATTTATTTCAGCGATTGTAATTTCAGAGATAGAACTACAATTATTTTATCGATAAGTTTGTTAAATGTTGATCTTTTGGCGTGCATGTAAGATAAATTTATTGAAATGTTTATCGAAATTTATGTCTTCGTCATTTTAATACCGTTTTTTCGCAAATGAACTGTATTAGAGTAAGTTCTTTGATTTATTTCAGCGATTGTAATTTCAGAGATTGAACTACAGTTATTTTGCCGATAAGTTTATTAAATATCGTTCTAATCGAGTACGTATCAAGGATAGTTATTGAAGGTTGACAATAAAATACGATGCATTTGTTCAACTCGAGTTGGTTGTGGTATAGACAGTATAGTATAGTAATGTCGCGGGATTTCGGCGATTGTTTTGAAACTCAAATAATAATCATTTCTTGCCGTGAGTCGTAAGTTTACAATATTTTAAAACTATATCGTTTAGAACCTTTAAAATAAAGTTTTAGATACTGAAGTATAGTTATCCTGTCAATAACTTTATAAAATATCGTTTCGTGCAGACTAAGTTTCAAGTTTTAGAAATGTCTTTGAGATATTTCGTGGCTTTAGCTGTGAGACTGAGTAATGAGATATTTCGAAAATTTTGTGTTATATAAATGTGGTGTGACTTGTATATTTTCACTGCACAAAATAAACCTACTACATACAAATTTTTGTTGTTTATAAGAATTTTGTTTTTGAGACCCGAATTGTTCAAAATTTCTTGTGTAAGTCAAACCGTAGTTTATGAATGCTGTTTACTGCTATTAAAGTTCCAACTTTTAAGTAAAACAGATAATAAAGAAGGAGAGAGACTTTTAGCTACTTTTCACTGTGAAAAGAAGGGATAATGGTAATTTTTTTAAAGAAGCTGTTTGAATAAGCTGAAGAACCAATTGATGTATCAGAAACATTCAAAGGTCTTCATTGTCACTCTCACCAAACAAAAGTTGAACCTTCCTGACAAGAAAGACCATCACTTTAAAGTTCTGTCATATAATTTTATAAAATGTCACAAAGCTCTTACAGTTTTCTTAAATGATGTCGTGGAGACTTTGTCAGAGCAACGTAGTTCTCAATAAATCAACGAATAATGTTTTCCGAAACCGGTTTAAAAAATAATCACAAAATATAATGCAATCTCTTATTCTTTAATCCCTTGGGGGAATATAGTCATAGATGAAATGTTTCTTGTTCTATTCTGAAAAGGAGCGAGAGTTTGGCAAAGAAAGTATGTTTCAAAGTTTCTCTGAAAGATCAAGAAGCATACCCATATACCCAAGGTCCGAGACTGTTGGCCGTGTAGCGCACAAGCACTGGTGTCTTCATGTTGGTTAACTCTGACAGAGAGTTTTCTTGAAGCTTGACTTTGAAACTTGTTTGCTTAGCTTGCATCAGTTAGTACATTAGTTGTGCTTTAACGTAACACTGAAGCCAACTTATCCGAAGTGAACTTTCAGAACATTTTACTAATCTCACTGTTCGATGGTAATAAAGCACTTTAAAGATGAAGAACAGTTTTCAGAAACATACGCTGTGTCACAAGCCAAGTTTTGCTGCAAAGAAAAACAAAGCTGTGTGCCTAGGGGCAGTGAGCTTAATTTCCACAATGTCAGATCTCCAGCTAGAAGCTTAACTACAGCTAACACAACTAGCCGACCGATTTCCTGACCTTTCATACAGGTAATAAGTACAAATACATTTCACCTTTCTTTCTGTGCAATTTAGTCTTGCAAAGTCATTCCAAAACCCAGCAGATTTCTCTGATTCAGTGCGCAGCCATTTTTGCGCATGGAAGGTCCGCGATCCGCAAATCGAGACTGAACACAAACCAATGGTGTTGTCTTATCAGATCGAGACTGCAATTTCAACCAATGAGGAAAAAGGAACATGGGTGGGGCATTACAAAAGCTTTGGCGGGAAATCGATCCTTCCTTGTCTCGCTGACTTCGAAGAAGAAAAGATGGCTGCCAAATTATACAAGGTTAGACCTAATGTTTTTAAACGAACTGTGATTGGCCTTACTCACCCACCCGATTGCACTATCTGTAAACTTTTTGGTTCGGACACAGGGAGAAAATGGATCCCACCAAAAGCACAGCTCCTTGAGCGAGCAATAATTTCCTACACTAGATTTGATTACGATTTGAAGGGAAATTTAACCATTTACAAATCCAGGTGTGCTCTAGAATTTTTGTTTTATGAGTTTAAGTATTTCTGTGCACCTGAACGACTTGTCAACCGATATGTCCAAAGATTTGCTAACTCTAAAATGGCTCACGCTCAACAAAATTTCGAAGTAATTATGGAATCTTTTATGAGCCAAAAAATTTACCGTCTTGTGCAATGGGACCGAGAAGTCAATCAACAGTTCACCAATTCGTTGTGTAATGATTGTCGTATTTGTCTTGATGTTCACTGTAAGAATGTTTCTAGCGTTGCCGTTGGCAGCGCCATCGTTGCTAATTGTGTTCTTCCTCCTACAAAACCTGTTAATTCTTACAAATCTGTCAGTTGTTTCCTATGTATCTTTGTTAATCCTATCCTTAATTGTATCAGTAATCTACTTTGTAATTCTCAAATTTTTGTCCGTAGTTCTTCTATCATTTCTGTTCTACCTACTACTTGCATTACTGTCCGTTGGGACTTTGTCCGTTCTGCTTATGTTAATTTTGATCTTTGCATTCTTCGTAACTTTCTCGATTCTGTTTATAACTATATCAGTTATGTGCTTCAAGTTTGCTTTTCTTACAACTCTTCCATTTGTACTGCTAAATACATGTATCTACTTCGTAAATTTTACATTTCTGTCCTTTCTTATTCTCTCATTTCTGTTCTCGTCAATTTTGTCATTGTTTTCCTATGGGACTTTGTCCCTTCTAGTTATGTTAATATTGTCTTTCACAATCTTCCTAACTCTATCGATCTTGTGTTTAATTATTTCTGTTATCGGCTTCCATTTCGCATTTCTTACCATTCTTCTGTTTTACCTGCCGCTTTTCTACTTCGTGTTTTCTACACTTGTACTTATTCTCATTCTGTCATTTCTGTTCTCTCTAATTTTTGCATTTTTGTCCGTTGGGACTTTGTCCTTTCTA
>JANSTQ010093878.1:0-14418 GCA_026167885.1 Bergia puertoricense
GAAGGCGGGGCTGATGTGGGGAATTTGAACAAACTTGTCCTCCTGAGGGTTGGAAATTTGACCGGAAAGCTTGTCCCCAGGGTCGGGCGATTTGAATGTGCAGAGGAGAAGACTGGTACCAAGTTTGTTTTGCCGCACGAGGCAGCGTAGTTTCCGAGTTTTAGCGGGAGTTTAGGGGAGCAAGGTACGAGTCTTTTACACCGTTTTTGAATTCTTTGTACACTAAAACTTGTAGACCTGTCCATGTATTACAGGTACTGCTATTTTGGCGGGAGAGTAGAAGAATTATATTTTATATAATATCTGGAAATTTTGGGTGGGGAAATTTAATCGAATTTGACCAAAATCTCCGTACCAAGGGAGGGGAATTTCAAAAGAAAAGGTTGCAAAATGTCAAATGGCTCACATCTGCCCCGCCTCCCCACCCCCTCGGGCTTAACATTGATAGGTGCATTACAGGTAATCAAAAGTCCCTAAACACTGGTGACGAAGTTTTACCAAACCCAAAACCCATAAATGGCGTCCGTCTGTTACAGTCAACGGAAGTGACATGAGAACCATACTCGGAACAACTTTGTAGTGGTTTTCAAGATCGAGACGACATTTTGAGCGAACGAGACTTATTTGAACATGTTGACGACGTAGCAAGTCGGCAGGCCTCTTTTGTTCCAAAATCATTTACTTGCTTCCAAATACTCAATAAAAAATCTATGAAGGACAAAGTACTGAACTACAACATTAAACACTCTTTTCAGATATCGAAACAACGGGTCCATCAGACGATTTACAATGTAAGTGTAAACTAGAGGTTTTCCCTGTTGTACACCATGAGACAGTAACAGACGGTTGAAACTTTGATTCAAGTTTTTGAGCTCGTTGTCTTCAATTTTGGAATCAACAACAAAACTAATATTCTGATTTGGGTTCTCTCATCACTTCCATCGACTGTACGAGGTCACCCGTATTATCTTGCCACAATTCTATTACCAGAGAAGGAGTGCTTAATATAGGTTTGACTGTAACTTTAACAAAACATATCTTTTAAAACTGTTAACGGTAGTTATTCCATATCTATTGACAAACTCTAACACTACTTACCCGAAGCAGAACCGATTTAATTTGCAAAGAGAGACTGGTATCATCTGTTTGAAGTAAAATGTCCAACAACAACTTCAGGAGACCTTGTTGTATTAACTCCGATGGAATGGCCTTGAAAAACTCATTTGAAATCTGCCGATGTAATGAGTTTACAAATTACCAATAAATAAAAACGAGATCAGTGATAAGTAATATAATCCTTTTCAACATTTAGAAATCCATCATCTACCACTGCCCAAATGTACATAATCACAAATTACTTACACCTTCATTTTCTGAGAAATTTTAAGTCTTAAGCCCGGGTCAAACGAGCATGAAATTTATGTATGTTCAAAATCTTATTTACATTTGTTTATCATGAACTATCCTCGGCTCTTGTGTGCTCTTATTAACAATCACTGAAGTATCTGAAGGTCTATAGTACACTCCTTAGAAACTTTAACAAATTAAAACCATTAAACTTGCTACTTGGTGTTATAAAAGGTTCAACCACTTCAGAGATCTTTCTCAGTTAAACTAAATCGAATTAAACCGAATTAAAATAAGTTAACTTACTTAATTTAGTTTCACTGAGGGAGATCTCTGAAATGGCCAATTCATTGTACTACACCAAAATCTCTTTAACCAGAGTCAACCCCGAGGATTTTACCACGCCTAGTAACAACCACAGCATTTTAACCCTTAAACTGTATACTGCGATCAAAAAAACTGTACTCAGTAGTTTTCACATACAGCACCTGATCAAGAATGATGCTAAGTGGCGACTTGAGTTCTTGCACAATATGTAGCAGTGGTTTCTGGCATGAAATAACAGCCACAAGCGTGTGCCATGCATCAGGTTCCACATCCAGGACCGACACGGTGGATGGGGTAAACTTACCAATTAGCTGCTGGAGGCAGATTGCTTCATCCAAACTTAGTTTTACCTTCTTCAATTTCTCCAGGAGAGAGTTAACCACTGGAAGACTCTCCAAGAGAAATGACTGTAACAAGTAAAAGAGAATTAACGAGTAATTGAAGACGATTCATGAAAAAATGAATTATAAAGAAATCCATGGTTGAAAACCACTCTTGCTCTCAAATTAAACTTTTGCATTGCTATTAGCAGTTAAACCTCGTCAAGCGATTACTTTGACTTCTTTTAGTTTAAAATATCTTTGTGACGTCATCATACAATGTGACGTAAAGTAGCAGCAGTGCCAGGCCGTCTTTGTTCACTCTTACTGCATTCACCAAGAGTGGTGGCTAAGACCGAACATCACATTTCAAGATGATGGCACATAAGAAACTCAAACTCAAGTCCGGTCAAACTACCTAAGGGGAAGACCATTTGATCTCGTGTGGGGGGGGGGGGCGCAGTGAAAGAAATTATAAAACGAATTGCACGATCGACCATGGTGAAAAAAAGTTGCACGTTGCAAAGGTATAAAGAGAATGTACGAGAAAACTGAAGAAAAGTTTGGGTTGGAGGTTGGAGAGAAAGAAAAATTGCGCAGAAATAATTCTTTCACTCCCCCACCACGAGATCAAATGGTCCGTCCCTAAAACTCTGTAAACAGAATTATCGATTCCCACCGGCCAATACGGCTAGCAATAACAAACTTTTATTTGACAGCAAAAGTGTTTTTCAACTGTGGATCTATTTAAACTGATAAACAAGTGAAAAAGGCAAAAACAAAATTTTCATGTACTTAAAAATGTTCGGGTTTTTATAGCAATCTTCTGTCATTCCCATAGCCTAAGTAAATGAAAGCCTCTGGTCGAAATAGAAGGATTTACTGTAAATCCCAAATCAAACTACTCGTTTATTGTGCCTGGTTAAGTGAATGTTGCAAATTTCTGGTCAATTTCAAAAGGTAAAACAGATCTTTGGTAGGCCAAAGGTTTTTAATGAAGACTGAAACAAATAATTTGAACAACACGTATTGTACGTGCTCTGCATGTCCGAGAATCTATGATCTTCAGAATGGATGCTGCCAGAGCTCTTTCTTTTGACCACAGACACCCGAGTTAAAAAAAAAGAAAAAGAAACATCGACTATGAGAAAGAAATATTAACAAATTCTTATTGTAATAGACGCACAGGTTACCTTCAAAGTCTGAAGGCACGCTTTAGTAAACAGAGCAAGTTACTGTGGACTGCGTTAAAGGTATTAACCTGATATCCAGTGTCAGATACTATCTAGTGCTAATGTTTCATATGGTACTTCAATCCAAATATTTTCCATCATTCACTGGATTATCTGGTTTTTGAGCCCTTCCCCTAACCGTAACGCTATCAATGTAAAGTCTCAGAAAAGCTAGCCTCAAAAGCAGCTACCTTATCTCCTTCAAATGCACAGCGGGGGCCTCAGTTTCCGAGGGCCCCGTTGCGCAAAGGAGATGAGGCGGTTGCTTTGCAGGCTACAGAAAAGCCAAAACAAAATAATCAGCAGTTTGAAATAAGCTCAAATGAAACGTTATGGGGCGGTTTTTGGCAACCGTCTAACAACAGTCACAAAACAAAGGTAAATATGCAACCCCAAGGTCAAACCTTTTTTCTTAGCAACAAGTGACTTTTGAAGCAAGGAACATTTAATAGAAAATCCAAAAACTTCTTCAATTCGTGTTCCATGTATTTACAAAAATAATTCAGCCTCACTAAGATCAAAGCTATGGCGTTCCACTCAAGTTATCCCGTAACTGGAGGCACACCTCACGTCTTTACACATATAAATAAATTCACTCACTTCAGTAGCAACATCGCTGAGGGCGCTTAGCAAAGTTTTTCTGACATAAAATGGAGTCTCATCTCCCACAGCATGTTGTGTAAGGAAATTTAACACACCCCTCAGTGCCTTCTCTTCAGCCTTCCTCTTAGCTTTTAGTTTGACGCTGCTCTTGTCATGAACAGACTGCCCATCAATCAGTGGCAAGAACAGGCTAGTGAATACTCTACGAGAAAAACAGAGACAGCTGTAAAACAACAATTTGCCACATATCTTCAAATAAGTAAAAATGTTATTCAATAACTTGAGAGAAACAATGTCCCTAATCTTGCACTGGTCATAACGTTTCAAACAGCTTCTGTACCAGTTTTAAAACCAGTTTACCTCCTTGGAGTTGGGTATCTATATTGAATATAACTGCTGACATACCACAAATCCACAACAACTAATTGTCTATAAAGAGGCTGTCTCTGTAATTTTCGACCACTCGATGCGGGTCAAAATTTTCTTTAAAACACCTGTACTGAAAGAGCTTGGTGTACAATGAAGAAAACACATTTCTTTTTTCTTTGCTCCCAATTGCTGTCGAGATTGCTGTTTTCTTTCATTGTACATCAACCTTTCAGTGCAGGAGTTTTAAAGAAAATCGAAATTTTGATCCGGATCGAGTAGTGAAAAATTACAGGGCCAGCCTCTTAAGTATCGTCGAGTGGATCAAGCTCGCATTTGCTCAACTGAAAAACAATATGCTAACCTCTGAAGCTGTTCTGGATCAGCTGAAAGATCTTCTGCATTTTCCAACAGATTGTTAACCAAATACAAAACTGATGACGCTGGAAGACCTTCTGCTTGAGTTGCGACATTCCTCAGACAAGTGATTGCCGATTTTCTTACAGCTGATACCGGGTTGCACAGGGCAACGAGCAGCGAGGGGACAACTATCATGAAACAACAAAGTGAGTTGATTTGGGCAGTTGACTTGAAGGAAATACATGTAAAAACTGAGGATTGTGGAGTGGGAAACAGAAGGTTTCAGGTGCTGGGTTGTTGTATACTGAAAATGCTTAAATGAACATTATATAATACCATGTCCAAAAATCTCGAACACAGGTTTCTTTAATTCCCTATTATCACGTCACGCCTTCCTCGTGAACGAAGCCGTACTGGTTGCTTAAACTCCCTATTATCACGTCACGCCTTCCGCATTGACGAAGCCGTACTGGTTGCTTAAACTCCCTATTATCACGTCACGCCTTCCTCAGTTGACGAAGCCGTACTGGTTGCTTAAACTCCCTATTATCACAATGCCACACCTTCCTCGAGGACGTAGCCTTGTGAACCAGCCGTGTTGGTTTCTTAAACTCCCTATAATCACAATGTCGCTCCTTTCTCATGGACGTAGCTGTTCTGACCTTGAAGCACTGCCCACAGCCAGTAGGAATAAGCTGTATGTATGTAGATTGACTGACCACAAACACGGACAGGGAGAGGAAAAGGATGCATGGAAATCAAAATAGAGATCAAGCAAAGATTTGAAATTGATTACTATTTGGAAAAAAATACCAGGAGTGAGAAATGAAGAACTCTGATAAGATAAACCAGTGTCAGATACTATCTAGTGTAGCTGTTTCATCAGGTACAATAGTACCTTCATACAACTGCTTTCGTATCCATCATCCACTGGATTATTCCCTAATTAGGCCATTTTAGTTCAAAAAGAGTGGTGATTATAGAAGGGACCGAGTCTACACAATACTGTTGCAGGCCTAAAACTGATAATTAAGTATTACCTGTACACGATTCCTTGACAGCCTCTTTTAAATCAGAACCCTTCACAGAACCAAGGCAAACACTGGCAATGTGCAGACTCTGTATCTGAAGCACAGCGGGAAATCCACTTGCAGCAGATCCTTGTGGTTTGCCGCACCAAATAACACCAAGAAACCTCAACAGACACAGCTTATCTGCCAAGTGAATCTGCCAACAAACACCAGGTATTTTTAACTTGCAAATTTAAATGGGGGCAGTCAAGGTAATGAGCATGCTTATAACATGAGACGGCTTTCTTCGACAAAATTTAAACCTCTTAATAGAATAATCTTTACCTTGAGTTTGGTTACATATGAGAGCTTCGATGGTGTTTTGATGGACCAAACTTTCAAAGGTTGTTTGACACTTATTTCTTTTTTTTTTAAGATCACACACTGAGGCACTTTAGAGTTTGATAAATAAACTGAACGTTGTTTGTGAGATAATACAGCTGAATTCAAGTGTAACAATGTATTCTGACAGCTTCGTGAGAAATGGAAACAGTTCTTTGTAAAATCGAGTTATATATTTCAAACTGAAGAGTACTGTTATTTCTGCTTTTATGCCAATTAATTGTGTTACCTGAGCATCAAAACAAATTCTTGCCAAGGAACAAGATTTCCATGAGTGATTAAGGCAAAATTTCTTTGATGAGATCAATGTTCAATGAACCGTACCTCAAAGAACTGCTTGATGAGTTCCTGGAATGCTGATTTCTGTTTAGAAGACTCTGATTTACCGGCTCCAAAAGCAAGAACTTCGAAGATAGACAACAGGATCTTTATGCAAACACAACAGAGAGGTATTCTCAGTGAACAGGCAAGGAATAATGTTGTATCTTTTCAACCCAGGGCCTTCGTGGACCCAAGTGCAACTACCCAAATTTTTCAAGGCTTGTTCTGGGACTTGAAGATTTCAGGCAACCATGTGCCAATCGCCAAGTAGTTGTACCATTCTCTTGACTGATAATTTGCGCCTTGGGAAGCTTCTTGGCTTTCAAAAATTTGTAAGAAGACATATTGTAAAAAAAGGCTTCAGAATAGGTTCATCAATATTCGGCATATATCACCCCATTAAAACTATCTCCATCAGTACATGAAAAGCTTAGTGTGTATAAAGAATGCACAAGTGCACAATAAACAAATATACAACAAGATAACTGCTCTTAAGACACCTGCATATGGTACTTACTGCTCAGTTCTAATCTAATGTCATCCCTCAGGACTGACCCATAATTCAACAGGATTGACCCATGGTCCCCTGAATTTCAATGACATCATCAAATGAACAACTATTTCAGAAGCATGGAAATCAAGATGGTGAAGTCAGGAAAAAAGTAAATACTTTATGTATCTTCTGCGATGATGATGCATGATGACAAATTAAAAAATTCAATAGGCGTGCTTTATTCAAGAATAGCTCACTTTGGTGTACTTTTGCTCAGGTGATCCATCATTATTCAGCTGCCACCAACTCCCTATAACAAACAAATAACTCAGTAATGACATTGTTTATCTACATGTACATGTGTAGCTTTGTGCGTGTCTTCTTTTCCCCTTTTTATGTTTGACCATGTTAACTTTTTAAAATTAAGAATGGTGAGACTCCAGGACTTGACTACTTTATACTACATCTGCAGTATCATCACAATAGTACAGTAATTTCAATTAGGTAATTTAATAAATAAAATAAATATGTATATTTTCCATCTAAGTTTGAATAAAGAAATTTACTATTGAACTGTATTTTTGTTCTACAACTACTGACAGGTTAGTGCCGATCTATGACTATGAAGTTCCACAAGTATTTAAGAAGTTTTTCTTTGGTCACTGAAGCCTTCTCCAAGGTTTTTCCAACCGACGAAAAATGCAGTACCCATAGTCCAATCATGAACAGATCTTTGACACTTATTGGATGATGTCATCACCTATAACTTATGCAAAATCAAATATGCAAATGAAAGTAGGAATCAAGAAACGGAAATCTTTTCACAAAATTTGTTCTAATTTGTTCTTTTTCTTTTTATTCTTGAATATTTTCCTATTTAACCCTGCAACTAAAAGTTTTCCATCGAGTTTAAGAAAATCTGCTGCAATTTTGCAAAAACTAATATTTTTGAAAAATCTAAGATAGTGGTAGACATGTTAAAAATGACCACTGAAATGGCAACAGTTCCAATTACAAAACTTGATTATTGTTACAGAGAGATACCAGCTGTTATCTTTAACCATTTGGAAAATTGGGGTATCCAATTAACTTCTTAGTAAATTCTGGGGTTTAAAATAATATATTCATTTAAATAAGAGCTGGTGCATACAAATTAACACCTTTTGTTGGTTAAAGGGCATCTTTCACAGACGAATCACTTGATTTGATCTTTTTCCAAAAGTTACATTTTAAAGTATTTATCCAAAGAATTTACATGTAAAAGAAACGTCTTAATACACTAAAAAGACAGTGATCAGTCAGTTCTGTAAAAGTTTTATGTGTTTTAGAGTGATTTATCATTTTGTGTTCCAGCCCAGAACATAAAAATTGATAACTACATGTACAATCCAACTTAATCGGTGCCTAAAACAGACCATCTGTGCCATTAACCTCTCGAAAAACTTAGATTGGTATCTGAGCAGCGTCTGTTTATAGCTAATTTAGCCTGAAACAGTTTTCTTGTCAATAAAATCATGAGCATGCACATAGTTGTGAAACAGCATTTTTAATGTGCAATAAATTGGAATAGTTTTCCTTCAAGCAAAAATCCAATGATTTTTCAAGGAGTATTTGGTATGTTTATGCTGTTGCAAATGCAGAGTAAATTTTTTTGTTAACTCAACGTACCAGTTGAAGCTGACTTCACACAAGGCATATTCCTCACCAAGTTGCCAAGCAACCACATACAAATAGATGCCTCTGCACAACGGAGTTTCTTGGGTATCTTTGACTTTGCTTTATACTTCACCAGCCTAGTCATGAGTTCTTTGGGGACAACTCCTGCACTGGCTGTCATGTCATTGCTGAAGGACTAACAGAAAACAAGAGCCAAGAATAACATATGAGCGGTGAATTTATACTATACTATACTATAATATAATTCCTATTAACAGGGTCCAAATATATATTTCAAATCCAAATTCAACGATTTTTCTATGACTTCGAACAACCTCATATATAAAAGAATCCATAATCTAAAAGCCTGTAAATATTAAGAGAAATCAGTCTAAAGAACACTCGTTTACAAAACAAATATAAATTTAACCTCTGACGTTGTGTACTTCTGCAACCCAGCTTTCACCAAAACAAACACTTGTTCACATAAAGCCAGTTTATGTTCTCGTGCTTCTATGGAAACAAGCCTTCCCAGAATGCCACAGAAAATGAGTGGAAGAAGGCTACCTCCTGGCTGAATCTGAGCATGTTTTACCATACTGGTGACCTTGGAACAATAAAGAAAAAAAACATGTTTGATTAGTTAGGTGTAGCTTTCTCATATTATGTTATGAGATTTAAATTGCTTCAGTCCTACCTTTATTCTACACTAGTGTCTTACATAATTACCATGTTCAACTGCATTGTACCTTGTACCTTCCATTTCAGCCCTGTTATCTCCTACATGTCTCAAACATGTGTTGTACTATGTCGAACTGTTTTGAATTTTCCATTTGTGCTAGATTATCTCTGTCGGCTTCCATCGATAGCAGTTTTAGGAGCTGACAGAACTACTGACGTTAAATAAGGGCTACTTTACCGTTACTTTTTAACCAACAAAAAAGTATCTTATCATGTCCAACTGCCATGTATCTTCCAATCTGCTAGATTATCTCCTAACTAACACAAAAGTGTATTACCATGTCCAGCTGCCATGTAACTTCCATTCCACCAGATTATCTCCTATAGCAAACCAACAAAAAGTGTCTTACCATGTCTAACTGCCTTGTGTCTTCCATATCAGCCAGATTATCTCCTAACCAACACAAAAGTGCACTGTTTGCAGCAGCAAGTGTTTCAGGATCAGAATCGCCATTACAGCACTTCCATTCTAAAAACAAAAGAAGCAAAAGTAATTGCTCAACCCAAATAACCTTTCCTTGTAGATCAAGCCTTTACTAATCGGAAACAAACTGAAATTATATTCCCAATCACAACATTAGTGTGTCTATTAACAACAGATCAATCTCAAGCATTCTGGCTGGCTTGCGACAAAATTTAGGGGGAAAATTAGGGTCTTTTTCTCTGAAAAGTAGGGACTTTTAGGGAAAAATGGCAGGAAAATAGGGCTATTTTAGGGCTTTTATTTAGGAAAAACAATTCTGCTTACCTTTCTACCACTGATATTCAAACAGAAACATAATCAAATGAAAACTGCCAGTAGTCAAAGAGAGATATACATGTAGAGTGCAATTCTCATCTTGAAAATGCCTGACATGGAGCGAACATCAGAGACTTGAAACCACAAACACTGTCGTCACTGTTGTCAAAGAAACAACAGAAGCAGATTCCATGTCAAGCACTTTCAATGACACCAGTTGCACTCAACCATTATAAAAAGAAAAAAAGTAGGGTTTTTGTAGGGAAAACTCTAAAAAATGCTGGAAAAGTAGGGCTTTTTAGGACAAGTAAAAATATTTAGGGATTTTAGGAATTTTAGGGCCACCAGAATGCCTGCAATCTTCCATTGTATACTGTATATATGCAGCCTAACTGAATGAGTCCTTAATAGTACTACATGTAGTAACATTTGATGTCTGGTACGTGTCACAACACTTTTAATTCTTGATAATGTTTCACAATAATATAGAAAAAGATCATAAAAAATGTTACCCTTCTTCTTTAGGAAGGCCTTCAACCCAGAAAGCAAAGGATGCTGTGGTGAAAGTTTGGAGCCCGCAATTTTGGCAGCCATAGAAATCCCTTCATCACATGATCGAGAATGGAGAAACAAGCAAGTAATCAATTCAAACACAATTTGGTCCAACAGTAGCGGCTCACTGGTCAGAGGACTGTTCAAAAGGAAATTCAAACAGCTTTCTCTTACTGCATCCCTGTCAAGGACAGAATAAATGTGTTTGTCATCTTATTAATGGAAACGTTAAAGAGAAAATGCCATAGGAAGTTTCAGTTGAGTAACGACATATGTTCCATTTGCAGTCAAAGTAAAATGTGTGCACTTGGTTGTGAAAATTTGCTTTTCAATCACCCAAAATTGGAGTGAATGGTATGAAACACACGAATGGAACACTGTTTTCCATTTAGAATGTACCAAACAAAAAATGGGACTAAAACTTGTTCAGAACTTCCATTTATTTTGAAGTGTTTTTTACCTTGGCAAAGAACTAAAACAGTTTGTTCTATGTATCTACCTTTTAACCAAAATGTCTGCAAATTTTTGGTAAACAACAAACAGCCAATACATTACAGTAAATGCATGGAAACTGGTGATGTCAGAGACAATAAACAAACACAGCAACAAACCATTCATCCTTTTTGCTTCTCAAATGCTCAAACAGCTTGTCCACAAAGGCATCAGCTGGGAGGAGATCAACCAGAGCCTGCAAACACACATCCACAACAGATAGTGAAAAAAGTAAATCTATTACTGGAATACGTTGTTTTTGTGTAAATCACACAACGTTTAACCCTGCAACACTGGGCTTCTTGGGGTGTTATGATCACTTGCCGAAATGTATCTTGGGACGAGACGCAATGAAATACCCCAAGAGTGTGATAAACGGAACCTCAACCCCCCTCCCCCCTCCACAAACCACTTCCTCTAAAAACGGTCTGTTTTATATGACACTTAGTTCAGGTCATAATTGTTTATTGTGTTATGAATCATGTTCTAGATTGTGATATCAGTGATGTTCCAGGCCACAACACAAAGTAATAAATTGATTTAAAATGTTGAACTTTGACAGATGTTGTTGATTAAAGGTCATTTTAGTGAATACACTATAACTATACCAGTTTAACTTCTGCAAAAGAGAAATATCAGTGATCAAGCCATTAAACAGCCCTTTAAAACAATTACATGTACAGTACATGGAATATATCAGGACCACTCCAATGATGTATTAATTAATCACCATAATTTTATACAATCAGTTTGTATTGCTGTCCAAATGTAGTCCCTGCCAAGTTTTCAACTACAGCTTATTTTTTATTTTAGAAGAAATTTAATTACAGGGTAATTAGTGAAGGAATCAAATGAATCCAGAAAATCCTTCAAGTTATTGTGTGATTTTCTCTGGCTATACAATACAATACAATAATCTTTATTTAGAGGGTGAACATACTAACCAGTTACAGTTTTCTAACTTATGGCCCTATAGCATTCCTGATGCTTTAATACTTGATCCCTTGATGCAGATTACATTACCTCAAGATGGTACTGTAGTACCTAATATGTAAAGCCTAAAAACTTCATTCTAAACTTACATCTCCTATACTAAGGGCACCAAGAACAACTCTAGGATCCTCATCTGAAAGGCGTGGTAAAATCGACTCGCTGATAAACCTTTCATCATTTTCAAATGTCTGTTCCAACAAAGACAAATAGCAAGTAAGAACCAATTACAGTAAGTATTTTTTGTTTGATGTTGCTGCAATACACAGATTGAAGTATCTTCCTTACAGCAAATTTACCCATATATATATGCATAATTGTCTACAATCTATACCCATATAGTTTCATATCACTTTTGCAAATAATTAGGTTTTAGGGGTTTTTTCATGTCCGTTTGCAATTAGATTTTAAGGCTTTCTTTTTACAAAACTCTTGCTTGGAAGAGGAATGGATGACCGAAAGATCCACAAGTAGATTGCAACTTTAGGCTCTCCATTTTCTTTCTCTCATATCCTACTGAGAGTTTTCAGCCATTTTTTCTGCAACTACATCTATCATGTGCACAACTCCAAATGCAAACAACCTGTAGTTTACACGAAGAGTGAATGACTGTAAAAACCACAGTGCATTGTGCGCACATAGGCGTGTGTTGTAAAGAAGGGGAAGGCTATGGCTATTGTGATGGTGGTTTGGACAATGTACTGTATTTCCTGACTGCATTGTTTCTTGACTGAGATAAAGGTAACACATATTGTGAAAAACAATAGTTTTTGGAAAACTCTTGATGGACTGTGTAATCATTGATAAGAGCACTGTCTAATGGGATCACTTGGGCAGATGGACCGCCCCCCCTCCCCCTCTCCCTCTTTTCTAGTTTCTGGAGTGATGAATTGATTTGAATCATGGATTACTTTTTGCTACAAAAACAAAATTTAACTTGGAATTTGTTTGATTGGGCCTGATACATTTTTATCAAATATAAATGATTAGTAATAATTTAATAACATGCGTTGCTGGACATATATTATTATACTGGCCTGTTTGTGCATCATTTCTCCCAAACGTTTCACAGCCATCTCGCGCACTTCTGCTTTTGGATGATGAAGACTTAACACAAGTGTAGCATTAGTATCTGGTAGAACCTGCCACAAAATGCAAAATATACATCACTGTTTTTTGTATTTTAATATCCTCATTTAATTTAAAACAAATGAGCCTTATCAGCATGGCTTTTGTACTGTCAGCTGTGAATGGAATTCAATCAATACTTCTGGAAAGAACACCTTATACATGCAATTGGCAAGAGTTAAAGTTTTTAGCTTGCTGTCTAAATGTATGTTGCTTGGGGATATCTAGGGGAGATTTTCAGGGGATCCCCCCCCCCCAACCACTTCCTCTCCATCAGCATTTCCCTTTTTCTGACCATATGTGATTACAGGGCAAAGAATGAATGAGTTACAATTTATAGTGAACGGAAAACACAATTCTAGAGCAAGAAGGAAATGTGTTTCCATAGAAAACTCTAAAATTGGATTCTCAAATAACATTTACTTAGTACAATTATACATATCTATGATTACTTCTGTTGAATCTTCTGTGGAAGAGCTGATTTTAGAGATATTCACAGAAGCTTGAAGAAGTATCAGGAAAACTTTAAAGAGTCTTCAGAAGGGTTTCTGGTTATTACAGCAACTCCCAGAAAGTGTTTCTCACCTGACTCTTGACACCAGAGAGAGCTAAGGAAATAAACTCCATCACCCACTGAACAGTGCTAGACTGGTCCTCCTCAGTCATTTCTTCTTCATTTTGTTTTCTAAGGTTCTCAAGATAATCTTCCAAAGCTTTCTCCAACTGTGTTGGGTATCTGAAGAATTAATACACCACACAAATTCACTAAATAAAATTTAGCAAATAGTAATTATTATATTATTTATAAACAAAAAATCACTTCAAAGGGATCCTTCAATAATTAAAGCATGATGTGTATTGGACTTAACTTGAGAAATGAATTTTATGTGTAAATAAATAGCACTTTCCATGGGTTCATGAATGAATTTTCTGTTCTTGTAAGTACATGTAGCTCAGGAAGCATCATCATTTACTTTGGAATTGTTAAGATGGGTTTTATGCCATCATAAAAACCATAACAGAAAGACCTTCTGTTTACAATAATTTTGGGACAATTTTCCAGCTCACTTTTCATGCCATTTTAAACTTGATACAACAAAAGTTATTTACTAGGAAGTGCACACCTACATGTATTCATAAACACTAACCATATAATATTAAAATTATCAAAAAAATCATCAAGGAGTTCCAGGCCTTAATAAATAATATAATTCTCCAAATCTAAGGAAATAAATGATTTCAAAGTGGTACATGTAGAAACATATTCTAAATGTTTATTACTGACTGTACTTGTAACAACAACTCCTTGCCATAACCTTATGAATTCCATGCCTCCTGT
>JANSTQ010094100.1:0-14417 GCA_026167885.1 Bergia puertoricense
CCACCCTCCCCGTCTCTCCCCCACCATCTCCGTAACCAGGAACCCCCCAAAAAGCCGGTGTAAAATAGGGTTAACTAAAAGAATAGAAAAAAAAGAATATAATTGTTACAGACTAAGGGGTTTTTCAGATATGGAGCCGTTGATTTCATTTCTAACCAGTATTACTTTAGCAAATGACTTCAAAGACATATTCTTTACTTTGCGGGTTAAAAGCTATGAATTCAGTGCAATCTTTGCCTGTCTTTACTCCACCATTTTCACGACAGGCATGTCGTCCAAGAAATATTATGGGGAAACCTTCATATTCTGAAGAGAAATTATCCTTACCCATTTTTTTAAAATGATTAATATAGAATTTTGGGCATGAACATAGTTTGGAATCAAACTATACACGAAATGCTTGTATATTGCCAGAGTCACATGTACACCAGCATGAAGGTATTCGATCTTCTGTTCGGCAGTTCCTGTGACATCGTACACTGAATTAACTAACTGTCGAGGGAATGAAATGGAATACACAGTACGTTACTGTTCTTCAAATCGGAGTAATCAGAATTTCTTTCATGCAGCCGAAATGCCACATTCTAAGAACACATGAAAAGGAACGCTGTAGTAAAACATCAAAATGGCCCCAAATGAAACATTGCCGGTGTGCAGAACCAACAATCATTTGTGTCTGAAGGCTAGTTCAGATTGCCGATTTAAAATTATTACCATCTTGGAAATGCTGACTGTGGCGATGATGTTGCTGATTACGGAGATGATAAACAATGATGATGGCAGCACCGAAAAGCCTCTTTCAGGAGCTGTCACTTAAACGCTTTTTAATTTTGTTTCTTGATGATGATGATTGTGTTTTATCTATTCAGCAAATCCTAAATATGGACATGGAGTCGATGACACTCTGATGTTGCGTGAGACTGCTGGCGGAAAGGGCAATATTGGAAAAGGGGAGGAAGATACCTTGCAAAATACGTTCGAGGTTGTTGGATATGAAGCTGTTGGCAAAAGGGTTAGTTGTGTTCATATGCCTGGTTTTTTTCTCATTGATTTTAAACATGTGATGGACGCTAAAACAGACTGGGTAAAGTATTTTTGATATATATATTTAAAAAATCTAAAATTTGTTGATAGATATATAATAGAGGAACAAGATTCAAATAGCATCTGGAATTTCACAAAAGCCGACCGCACATTAGCCGAATTTCCATCGCGTAGAACAAATCTTGGTTATTGGAGAAGAAGCCCTTAGGGTTAGTTGTAGTCACTATGCTTAGTTATTTTTGTCATTGTTTTGCAGCGTCCAAAGTTAGGCTATGTACATTTAGAGAAAAAGCTATTTTGGTCCACAACTTCCAGCCTGTCAGTAAGTTGGGGCGACTGCCCTTATTCAAGAAAAGCTTTCAACTTTTATTCAGTCTTCCTCAGATCTGAACTGAATGCCAACAACCCCGTGACATTATGCATTATGCATTGTGTGTGTTTTTGGTCGCTCTCTTATTAGAAGAGCTAAAGTGAGAATGCGCTGGTCAGGTTTCAAGAATATATTCATTTTCTGTTAAAACTACCAAATACAGTCTACGTTCTATTTAGTACCTTGGCTCAAAGCTTTGGAATTCTTTACCAACTGAAACAAAAATGTTTTACTCTCTCAAACCATAACTCTGTGTATATTCTGGGTTAATTTTAATATTAAAAGCTATAACAAGATCTAATGGGTCATCCTCTCTATTAGTTTTTTATACTATTTAGAATAACACCAATTTTATATAGTTTTTTTTCTTTGTAAACCATATAAGTATGATATTAGTAAAAGGTTTATTGTAAATATTCATCTATACTTTCCTTTTTCTTTTTATATTTCGTTTAAAATATATCTAAATAGTGTTTCATACTGTATGTATTTGTTGAGTTAAAATAAAGTCTCAAAGTATTGAAGAACGTTTTGAAAATGTTAATATCTCTAAACGAAAGTGGACTAATTTTTTTTTAGTTGAAGCCAGTCTACTAGCTCTTTTTGCCGGCTACGAGCAGTCCGACTTTTTCATGCCTACAGAAAAGCAAATTAGCTGCCACGCTCCAAAAATTCGTTTAGTGTGCGTTGACTTAACTGCTTGTTCTTTTTCTGCAACAGAAAAATGCAAATGCTGCAAATCTCGTTCCCAGTTCAGGTACGTAGTATTAATAGTTGTAGAGTTATGGTGCAATATGAGAATAAGAGAGGTCATGGATTAATATTATTAGTAAACATAGTCCTCTGGTCTTTTAATCTCTAGCTTTTTCTTCTACAACTGATACTTCATTTCATACCTTATGTGGAAATATGTATGTTTCCAAATCAGAAAAAGTTTTTTCTTTCTATAAATAGTAAGTAAACCTTTTAAATCCTCTCGTTTTACACTAACTGAATTTGTTTTTCAATAAGCTTTTTCGTGTAACACAATTAAAAAGAACTAAGTTTGTTTGAGCTTGGTGTCTAATTAAACAATTATTCTACTTACAGTTATTGATTATGACATGATCAGTATGTATATAGCAACCTCAGTGTTGCTCCTCCTTAGCCTGATGTATAACCTCGTATCCAAATACAAATAATCCCAAGAAACTGCATTAAGATAAGTAGACATATAAAGTAGGTTTTTCAGTTACTTGGCAAAGGCAGTCTTTCTTTTTTGAGGAATTCAGATACAGCCTATCGGGTGCGTCAGTATGAGAGGGATTACCTTGTAATGATGTGCATGAGTCCAGAACGTTTTGTTTCACTTTAAAAATAAATAGTTTTAAAATTGAAAAACACTTGGAAATTCTTCATTTGCTCAAAGACTAATACAAAGGTACTATCTACAATGATATTCTTTAGTATATTTTTTTAATACCTGATCCTTATCGTGTAATTTTGTGTAATATTTTGTTTCAGTTGTTATCGTTGTTCATAGATTTAAAAAGAAAGAAAAAACAGATCCGAATAAATCAAGTGATTCTAAAGCTAAAATTAAATATACACATGACGGGGCATTAAATTTTTGTTCCAACAAATCAAACGTGACAGCAGAATCATCCAGCTGTTGTTTATGCACATCTGAATCTAATTGCAGGTGCATACGAAACAATTGATACTTCAAATGAGCCCACCTATCACTATGCTGATCCAGAAGACGTTGCTAGACATGTACCGACAAGACAGCCGATCTACTGCATACCGGGAGAAACCAGCAACCCACAACAGGATAATGTTTACAATGTTCTTGTAAAACCAGAGCAGCATGGAAGAGATCTATCAAATGGCGGGAACGCACCACTTTACAACGTGTTGAATAGAGATCCAATAAGTCAGGGTGGATATAATGACGGTGATCGTGTTTACCACTATGAAGCACCACTATGAAGTACCCTTCTTAATCTTTTACTCTAAAAGGACGGAAAACATCTGATATTTTGTCCTCTTTATAGGCACACGGTCTTCATTATAGCAATAGTTACAGACTTTGTATAGTCTTTGGGAAGTGACAACAAATTACCTTTCTGTTGTGCTTTTAAACACTAACAGCAGACTTGACTTACATGTACATGTACTCTAGAACAAAAGCGGTACCCACTAACGACTTTGATTAACACAATACACATACATTTAAACTTTTTGGTTTTCAAGAACTCGGGGATTTTGTGAAATACAGGGCAAGACACTATTTTATTAGAGAAGGGAGAGTGAATTAGTATCAAGCAATGTAGCCGAAGCTGTTTTCATTGTCGTAAAGGCTATAAAAACGACAAATTTGTGCAAATATCAAAGTAAACGTGAGTGACGTGTAATCGTAATCAAGGGATCTTACTTAGAGTTTTTGAGATTGTGACATTACAATTTGGGGAAATTTTTGGAGCGCTTATAAGGGTCTGCATTTTGTACAAATATGGCTTTTTCCGACCTAAGTCGAAGCTTCAAAGCAATCGAAATAAAATTTGCAGTACCTGTAGTCCACATTTTTTGACGTTAATTGGATAACGTCATCACTTATAAAGTATGCAAATTTAGATTTGAATAAAAAAACCGGATATTTGCTATAATTTCTGCTTTTCGATTTTATTTTTGATTGTTTCCTTATTTTAGACTGTAAATATATGATTTCTACTTGCTTCAATAATTTTTGCTGCATTTTTTTTTAAAGTAAATTTCAAAATCAAAAAATGCGGCCAAGATGGAGGATTTTGTTACGAAAAATTTAGTTTTGATGAACATTCCACTCTTTGGCTTTAACAATATACAGATGCCTCAGAACAGCAATATTAGACAGTTATTGATTAGTAAAAATGTTAAACACGAATATAGCGAACTTTAGTTACATTCCTCTTAAGAATGAAAAAAAAAATCAATAAGAATTTTAAACAGTTATTGATTAGTTGAAATTTGATTTCCTTTTAAAGCTAGGAGTAATGTAATGTAATGTAATGTATAAGTGTTTTGGTTCATCCTCATTATAGCGTAAGCTAAATTACAAGGAAAGGTCCACGAATATACATATTGACAACGCGTTACAGATAACTTAAAACAAAGGAGTAAATAAATAAGTTGACAAAGGAATAAATAAATCAGTGACAACAGCTAACTTTCGGAATGACGAACATTGTCATGTGACATCACTGTCTGGAATCATCCGCTTCGTTTCTCATGCCAGATTGTCAATTCAATTTATTTAGCAGAGAGCTTCAAAATTATTATGATCGTTATTTAATAGATCGTCATTTAATAATATAGCAGTAAAGTTTATAGGGGCTCTGACCCGATTGATTTAACTACTTTTCTTTAAGAAACGCAAAAGCTAGCAGCTGACGATAACAAGAATCGTGAAATAATTGGGGTGGTATTCCTATTTTAGGCAATATTCGCCATCGTTTCAATCAGGTTTGAATTTAATTGAAACTTTACTTTTCTATAAAAGGAGCTGTATCATTGTTTTGAAAGTAGAAGTAATTTATCCAATGGAAAAATCATAACACATTCACATAAAACGCAAAGTTTTGTGACAAGGTTGCATTTAGAAGGTTACAAATGTCATATGTGATACGTTGTATTTTGTATTGGTTTGAACTTCGAAGAAAATTGAGCCATTCTTCATGGAATCACGCTACTTTCTTCATATCAAATTTCTGTAATTTGATCTGTTGCACGAGAGACGATATGACCAAAGATAAAATGAAGAGGAAATACGCGGCAAAGCTACTTCGAACAAAGTTAAAGGCGTATACTGAAACCGTTTTAGAATGACTACCATTCAAGTAGTTTTTTTAATAGTTACTATAGTCGATTTCTTAACACCAACCATTGGCGATCAAGATACTACAACGGTAATTCGAAGCGGCAAGGATGACAGTGCAAAGAGACACGCAAAACGGTGCATGTCGCATGACGAAATGCGTAAGTTTAAAGTAAATCAAACCATGGATGGTAAGTGTTGCAAATGTGTGTTGTTTTCCGGAAACGAATACACTAATAGAACAAAAAGGTTTTGTTTAACTTAATTATTAAAACAGTGGTTGGTTGATTTTTTATTTCATAAATTTAAACCGTCGATTAATGATCATAAATTGAAGCTCATTTGGTTATTAGATATGCATTTTATTTTGTAAAATCTGATGTAATAGTATTCTTATTTGTGTTTTCTCTCTTGTTACGCTCTTGGCTTCAGCCAGCTGCTTTATTTGGGTTACACGTGTATTATCGGCTCATTGTTCTTAAATTTTTGGGCATTTCAGCCTCAAAATAATCTTATATTTAAATATTCTTTATCAACTAACCTAATAACGAATATTTGTTCTTTTTCATATCATTTCCTAACCAATGAAGCTACATAGTCTAATAATCTTAAATTGCTTTTTTTTAATTTCTATAATAGCTAAAATATTGCGGTATGCTGGAGAAAAAACAAACTGACTGAAATGAACACAACTTTGTTCCTATTGGGTTTGAGTCCTGGCAACGAGATTCAAATAGCCTGCATAGCAGGTGTTCGTTTGGTTTTTTTGAGCGCTGGGAATCGAGCATAAAAACAGTCCTCTCTCCTCCAAGCGAGCAGGGGAAGCCTGCAAGACCGAGGTACCAGAGAAGAGAATGGTGAACATTCTCCCGTAACCACAACAAGCGCGGTCAATCACGTTACCAGCCCGGTTTCAATGCTCGATTTTCGCAGCGCACTAAAACAAACTGAAGCGTCTGCAGTGCAGGAGAAGATTCAAATAAAGTTTTGACCATTTTACTGACGTGAATTTAGAAAAGAATCTCGATATTTCGTCGTGTAACATTGCTGATATTATGGCTCCGAGTCTTCCAGCCTCTGATCGTTGTTGAATTGTTCTTAATTTTATAGTTGTTTTTTACAAAAAAATAAATGAAAAAGAGCATGCATTACAATCCTTGTTCAACTGATTAAGGTTTGTAACATTCGTACAATAGCAACTGTTGAAAAAATCAATGTTTGGAAATGAAATTAAAGTCCGGCCTAATATAAACTGCGGGTAAAACAATTCTTATTTTAGTAAACCTGTTTTCAGAGATAGAGTACATCTTGGGAAAACCAGGAAAGAGCTGTTTTGAGGCCTGTGACGACTTGCAAAGTGTTTGTCTCGCAAAGGGACATGGGTTCACTAACTTCGCGACCACGCTTTCAAACTTTCGCTCACTGAATGTCAGTTGCAGACCTAGTTCATTTAATACAGACACGTACTTTCATCTCGACAACCCCGCATACGTTACGGAAAATGCAGGTGGTTGGTCTGGGAGATGCATTGGATTCAAGAACGTTCCTGTTACTATCAACTGTACTGCAGGAGGAAATATGGTCATATATAGGCTTTGTCCTTGTAAAGGTATCACTGATGTTGCTTCTTGTCGAGAAGAAAATTTATTTACTAACACTTCTTAGAACCAGACATATTAGGAAATGTGACTAGTTTTCAGAATTTCAAAATATGGATCTCTATAAATGGCCATGAATGTAAGAACTATAGAAGTCATGGTGCCCTTTTGTTCCGCCACTAAAATGTATAGGAAATTATAATGAAGCAAACTATAATGCAATATTTTTTTTATAAAAATCGTGCGATTTGATAACATAGAAAGTATTGTCCTCTAAAAATGTTTGATTTTGGCAAAATAAAATCGGTGAACTACTCGCCTTATTGTAGGTGTATTCGGCATTTCCTTTCCTTTCAAGATTTTCTCACATTTATAGTGCGAGCTAGATATAAATCTGGCGGCAAAATTAGTAATGTGATTTTGAAACATAATAAGTTAATTAAAACGGAGTCATATGTTAATAATTAATTAATTAATTAAATAAATAAAGTAATTTATCCGTTGTAGTTTGGACATCTTAAGAACGAGCCTTTGCTGCGTATGGCAAGAAAGCAAAACAAAACGTGACAAAAAACGTGATCTAACTTTAAAGGGTCAAGGGGAGAGGGGTGAGAGAGAGAGAGAGAGAGAGAGAGAGAGAGAGAGAGAGAGAGGTAACTTAACTGACTTAAAACATAAAGATTTGAAATAATTAAAATGAAACTTGTTACTTCTAATCCAATTATGAACACATTTTCTATGTTAATTAGATTATGAAACAATTTGTGCAATATATTTTATATTTCAAGGTAAACAGGCCTCTGGACATTTTTTGTATCATTTCAACAATGTTATTTCATTCTTATATTAAGTAGTTTTTTTTAGTTGCTCTATTTTTGGCCTTTTACTTATTTAGAAATTCAATTGTTTGTTTAGTTATTTATTCAACTTGGGCCTTATTATTGCTGTACAGTATTTTCAATTATTAGTTTCAAAACAATTTCTTTTTTTCTATAATTTTCCGTTTGTACAAACAACTGAAGGCTACAACCCAACATCTCAGCCTTTGACTACAACTGAACCCAAGCGACAGTTATCAACCCCCAGCACTGGAATCGGTACAGGAGGGTTTGAAAAGAAGAAATACAGGAACTCAACCACTGACCACTGTAGCGGCAGCGGTGATGGCATCTGTGGTGTTATTGATAGTAATATGTGTTATAACAATATTGGTGATTCGCAGGAGGCGGAGACAAAGGTATTTAAAATTGACATTGTTCAAAAATAGTACGTAGCTGTACTATGGTTTTGGGTGTATTTATTGAGATTTATGATCGCTGTTCAAAAAATATTTCAGTGCAAGGAAATCAGAAATAGAAGCAGTACTGTTTGGTGGAATCGAAATACAAAACAAACGTTTTGCACTGGAAATAAGTTATGGTAGGGTAACTACATTTGGTTTCAACAGGATGCTTTATCGTTGTTAAATACTCAATGTTGTGTTGATACGGAACGAACAAACTAAAGCAGCACAGTTTGCCGTTTGTCCAACTAATTTTCCGGTGTTTCTTTTTAGAATAAGAAGACTCAATACACTATAATTATCTTACAACAAGAAACCGTAAACGACAATACTACAAGTGACTATGCATGTTTAGGAAAATGATATAAAACAGTGGCTAGATAAGTTTTTAATAAAATGTGAAAACTATAAAGTAATTATTTTTCGATTTTATTCTCCGTAGTGAAGAGAGAACGATCGAAATGATGCGATGTAAGTATAAAGCAATCATAACTCGTAATCATCACTATTATTATCATCATCATCATCATAATAATAATAATAATAACAGTCACAGTCACAATCACAACCACAACCACAATCACAACCTCAATCACAACCACAACCACAACCACAACCACAACCACAATTACACTCGCAATCGCAATCGCACCCACAGTCGCAATTGCAATCGTAATGATAATGGTAGTGGTAATGGGTAATCATATTAACAATCATAATCATAATCAATAATCAAAACAATGTCAATAACCATCATCATCATCATAATAGTGACAATAACAATAACAATAATAATGATAATAATAATTCTTTGAAAATATAAAATTATAATATGCAATCCTTACTTTTAATCGCCACTTAAACCGCCACAGTATGCTTAATTATCGACTAAGAAATATTGTGGTATTCTTTCATATCCAACAAAAAAAACGCTCTCGCGATTTTTTATAAAATTAAACATAGATTCTTGGTAACTTCGTAACCTGAAGGTCGTGAGTTCGAACCTCGGCCTGACCACTGTGTTGTGTCCTTGAGCAAGGCACTTTACCCGACTTGCTCCAGTCGACTCAGCTGTTTAAATGAGTACCAGCTTCTGCTGGGGACTAACCTGCGATGGATTAGTGTCCTGTCCAGGGGGAGTTGCTGACTCTCATCCGCTTAACACTAACCGGAGATAAGCGCCGGCCTTATGAGACACTGGCTCGGGAAAGGATTTAGCTTGGTAACTTGCTTTTGAAGCAAACTAGGCACGAAAAGCTTCTATGTGATACAAGAACGACTATTCGCAGCACCAGTCACTCACACACACATGAACAAAAATGGTTTTCTGTTCGACAGCTCCTGTAACACGCAATGGACTAATTGTGGAGTGCAAAATCTGGTGCAGTTTTTTTTAAATCGGGGTGTCTAGGGCATCCTTTAAATAGCAAAACTGTCCTAAAATATGACTTCTAAATTCGAAAAAAAAAGCAAGGAGGGAGTTTCACTGCAGAAATGGCACCAAATGAAACTTTTCCTGTATGCTGCAGCTGCACTTATTTTAGGCTTCGGGCTGGTTCTGATTGATTTTTGATTATTATCATTTTATTTAAAGAACGTTGAACTGAACTGAACACCTAGCTACAACGTAATCTTAATTACCAAATATTTAGTTTAGTTTTTCGATTGGGTTAGCTGTTTATACCATTTTTTTTACAATAGTGCACCTAATTAGTACAAAATTAATTACAATGTTACTCAAACAAAGCTTTGAAAGAGGTGACCTTGGTGATGATGATGATGAAGACGATGCTAATGGCAGCACTGTGGAACCCTTTAGAGGGAGCTGTCAATAGAACGCTGATGTTTTAATTTTGTCTTTTTGTGTTGACGATGATGATGTTTCTCCATTCAGCAAATCCTATATACGAGAAAGGACCCGATGAAACTTTGATGTTTTGTGAGACCGGTGGCGATATTAGTAATATTGGCAAAGGGAAGAGAGATACTTTGCAAAATACGTATGGAGTTGTTGGATATGATTATGAAGCCGTTGACAAAAGGGTCAGTAACTGCTTAGTTTTTTTAGTTGATTTTACTCAGTTATTGGGAAGTAAAACAGGCAGTGCTAAAGTGTTGTTAGCAGTAGCTGACAGAATCGAATGATTCGAGCATCCAATGACAATTCGAGATTCGCTGACTTAACCCTATCCAGACTGGGGAGGGAGGGGGGGGGTAGGGGGCGAAAGGGCACCACCCCCACTTGGTTCTTTTGGTGTTATGCTTCAGCGGTATATGATAGAAACACCAAAATTTGGTGACTTTTCCTCAAATTTTATGGAGAAGAAGTTAAAATGAATTTCGGTAACACACGGCCATTAGTCCATTGCCATGGCAATCACCATTGTACACATCACTTTTCTCACTTTCGCTGTGAGTTGTTTTAGCCCAATTTAAGAGTCGGAAATGAACAAGTATATGCAATGACACTTTGAAATGATAGCTTAGGTTAATAGTCATACTTATTTAGAGTTTATTGTATACATTTTAATTTATTGTTCTAACTGTAAGTCATTGTGGGTGTTTTAGGTCTGTTTCATTACAGTGCCACAATTGGTCCATTTTGAGAAGATTTGTTTAGAGACAATACTTGAACAGATGTAGCGTTCTTTTTTAACAGCAAGCTATTAATTAAGAAGATAACAGCATTTGTTTTGTTGCTATGGTAACGCATTTTCTTAGAAAAATGACCAAGTGCTCGTGAAATACTATATTTTGTTTATATGGATGTATGTATCCCTATTACTTTGGTACTGTTGACATTTAGTGCAATATAACAAATAGAACGGCACGCATTAATTTCTTGGCAGCATGATGCATTGTGGGATTGTTTAATATGGCGGCCTCCATAGGATGAAGTCTGTTTTCACCAGATCCCTGTATTTCGTGCTGTTTCTTCATCGACAGCTGTTTGAAAATGTCCAAAACTAGTTGGAAACAAACGTTTACTGCAGATGAAGCAATTAGTAGTATTCTGGTGTTCGTAAATAATGAATGTGAGGGAGAAGCAGATTAAAAGTGAAAACAATACAAAGAAATGACGTCATTATTTCGTCACGACCAGTGTTAAGGCTTTGTAGTTAGAATTATCTAACAATATGGCATTAACTCGATGGAAAGTCGGTTTTGATATCACTTTCTATGAAATTAACCGACTTACGAACAAATAAAGAAAATATGTGTTAAAATACTATCAAATGACCTCATGATGACGTCATCAACAATAAATGGTTAATTAAAGGCACTAATTTGTAGATCATGGTCCAATTAATGTTCCTGCCAAGTTTCATTACAATTGGTTTAATTATAAAAAAAGTTATGGTGGGGGGGCTTTCGTCCAGTCTGAATAGGGTTAAATAGCAAGATTCAAGCTGTACTCTTATTCGTTTTAAGTTGTGCTTGAGCAAATGAAAAAAAAATAAAAACAGTGACACTCGAGAGCATTAGAAATAAGTCTCGATAAAAAAAAATAGAACAGAAGGAAGATGTAATGAAAATGATCCAATGAAGTGCACTGTTTCAAAATGTTTCAACTGCACTTTTCGCATTAAACAAAGTTGGAATATGCCAAGCTCAAAAGGGTGACGAAAAATATGTAAAAGCACAACAAGGGCAGTGCACCGGTTGAAGTAAACTTTGACAAAGAGTGTAAACGATACTTTAGTAAAATTTTACTTATCGCACCATGTCAAGCACATTGGATTTTAATTCATGTAATGTCAGAAGTCCGATTCCGAAAAAAGAACGAACAAGACTCGAAAGTGTGCGATGAATCAAGTTGCTGGCAAAACGGTTTATTGGTGAACAATTCCAAAGGTCAAATGTAAACATAGATATTAATTTGCCTGTAAACGTTAGGGGATTCATTGTTTTATGATGAAGCCTTACAAGCTCATTATGCAGCAAGGAGCAGTCAGAAAAAATTCATGCCATAAAATCAGCTGCTTTACTTCAAAAATTGTCTAGCGTACGTTGACTTCACTGCTTGTTCTTATTTTTCGACAGAATAACGCAAATGTTGCAAGTCCTGTTCTGAATTCAGGTACATAATATTTGCAAGTAGGTTACCTTTCTAGATTAGTAAACACAAACCTCTAGGTAATTACATTTTGAGCTTCTCATTTGAGTCCACAGCTGATGGTTATATCTCATAAACATCACTCTTGCCTTATGTGGATAATAAGCAGTTGTTTCCTAAGCAAAACAGGTGTTTCTTAAAATAGGACGTAAACTTTTTTTCTTCTTGTTTTACTGATTAGCTCAAACTGGTTTATAATAAATTGCTTTCGTGTATTAAAAAAATGGAAAAGAGCAAATACGTTTGAACTTGGTATCTAATTAAACAATTGTTCTACTCACAGTTGCATGATTATAGCAAACTCGGCTTTGCCCGTCTTCTTAGCCTGATGCACCACCTCGTATCCAAACACAGACGATCTCCAAGCAACTAAAATAAGATGTGCAGGAATATAAATTGTATTTTCAGTTCACATGGCTTTGTCACTTAACAAATGTAGCCTTTGTTTGCTTAAGGGATCCAGATGTAGTCTAGCGGATGCGTCAGTATCAGTGGGAATTACTTTGTACTTCTTCATGTGCTTGAGTCCTAAAGGTTTTGTTTTACTTAAAATGAAGAATTTTAATTACGAAGAATTGCAAAATTTGCTTAGTGACTGGCATAAAGGTGCTATTTACAAAGCTATTATTTGTAAATGTTTTTAAAATGTCTTATCTTCTTTATCATCCCTGAATTGTATTTAACAGTTTATCTTTAAAATTTAAAAATTGTTATCTTGGTTCAGAAATTTAAAAAGAAACATCTATACTTGTTAAGCGACTCTAAAGCAGTATAAGTCAATCATATACATATGATCAAGCACTGTATTTCTGTTTTAAGAAAACAAGCGTGCATAGCAGAAGATTGCATCAATATGTCATGGCTTTCATTTATTTTATCTCTGATTCTATTTACAGATACGTATGAAACGATCGATACTGCAAATGAGCCTGTCTATCACTATGCTGATCCTGGAGATGTCGCTGGACAGGTGCCGACAATACAGCCGATCTACAGTGTGTTGGACGATAGAAACAAAGAACCCACAACAAGATAACGTTTACAATGTTCTTGCAAAACTAGAGGTGCATAAAAGTAATGCGGCAGCAAATGGCGAAAACGGACCATTCTACAGTGTCTTAAAGAAAGTTTAATAAGTTAAGGGGACTTGTAGTAAATGGCGATGGTCGTGTCTACCAATACACAGATTATATTTTCTTAATTGGAAAGGATAGAACATCAAATTATGCTCATTATCGTTTGTATAATAGTAATTACAGCTTATAATTATATTTTTGGGAAGAGACAACAAACTGTCTTTGCCGCCGTGCTTGATTCATTCTAAGACAAAAGCAAAGGCACCCTCCATAAAATATTTTAATTTTCCAGAGCTCAAGCAATCAGTTTTTAATAAGAACAAACTTTATAACTAAGAACATCGACGCTCAGATTTATTCAAACTTAGGAAGAAGAAGAAGAGCAAGAACATGAAATGTAAGAACAAGAACAGCATGAAGGAAGCAATTCGGAAGAAGACACAGAGCGAATTTGTATTAGTTCCGAAGAAAATGTGTGCCCAAGCTGCCATTCAGTCAATGTTCAGTCGGGAGATGAATCAAACATTATCACGAATGGTTTGTATGCACGTAATAATGTCTTGGTAAACGCAAAGAAAACAAATGCATTTGATTCTGTTATCTATATTTTCACGTTTTTCTGAAGTTGTTCAAGTAATAATCAAAGCAAAAAAAAAAAAAAAAATTATGATGCGTGATATTCCTAATACGCCAAGAGATTAAAAAGGATGGTTATAACATGCGTTCCATACTATAGTTAGCGAATATTAGTTTATTTCTTGTGCGAGCATAGTAATTTGACGATATTTGCTCAAATTCAAGAACGGTAATTCTTGTTATCTTTTCATTTTAAAAAGGTTTTTGGCGACCCAGTGTCCATTTCGACTTCAACTTGCATATGCAAAATGTATATTCACAGTTCATTGAACTCCATTATTCCTCGTTGGAAATCGTAACAGAATAACCGAGAATAAATTTAGTGTTCCATTCATGTTTCACTAGCGTTTTTTTCTTTAAAGGTAAAGGTAAAGCGACTTTCCTTAACGAGGGTAACACGTGACAGTAATTGCGGTAACTGATAAACTTGTGGCCCTCGGTGTGCACTTTACCCCCCCC
>JANSTQ010094210.1:0-14416 GCA_026167885.1 Bergia puertoricense
GGACTAGGGGGTATAGTTTATTTTATAGTCAGTTTTTTTAAATTTTAGGCCCGTTTCAGGCTATTTTGGCCTGGACTATATATATAAATGATTAGGCGGGAAAGGTTGAAATTAAGATTTTCTCATCGCACTACAGATTTGTTTCGGGAGGGCTGGCAGGTCTTCTCTCGCCAGGTGTGCGGATTACAAGATATCACTGGTCTTATATACTGGTCGCCAATTTACATAATTGTTGTAATTTGTATAAGTGATCTCAGTACTCAAGTGTTTTTAAGTAGATATTTTGTGGCGTGCCGGCATGCACTGGCGAGTTCATTGCGTTTGTTTAGTGTGCCAATATCTGGCTTGCATATAATAAAATATTTCTCGTCCAACGCACCGAATGAAGTGATGTTGCTTATTAAAATTTCCAATGATTTTGTGAAATATATCTGTAGCTGGAAGAGTCGCAATACACTTACAAAAAAGGAGTTGCCGTTGCATTGTGGGATTTAAGTACGGCATAGCTGACTGAAATGCAAACAAAGCGAAGCAACCGCCATTTTGAAAAATGGGAACGAGGTTATGCTTTTGATGCTTTCAAACACTGCGACTAGAATTTATTCAGCTCAAATCATAACTTAATTGTTCTTGTGGTCAAATAAGCACAATAAATTCGAAACGAACTGAAACCAGTTCTAACTTTTCACAGTTGAAAATAGGAGTGACTCTGTTTGTGTTATGGCACAGCCTGTGACATCATAGTAAAAAAGGATAATTAATCTAATGATATAATTAGAATGTTCAGTGTTTAGCGCGCGTTCTTGCCGTATTGAAATTGCGCTTTTCGTCATAGCAACAATTGTTTCTTTATCGCGGTCATGTCAAATACACTTGGCAGCACGTTACGGCTGCCGTACAATATGGCCGATTCCTATGATGTATTTGAGTTCATCGATGACGAGTTTATCAGGATTGCTATAAAGAGGCTCGAGGTTCTCTACCTGAATAACATTCTCTGCGATGTCACCATCAAAGTCGGTTGCCGGCAATTTCCAGCGCACAAAAACGTTCTGGCCGCGAGCTCGGAATATTTCCTGACTTTATTTGAAGACAACAGAAAATGCGGGTATGAAGAAAAGCTGGAATCAACAAGCGAAGTAACTATTAATGATATCAGTGGCGACACAATGGAACTTGTTTTAAGGTATATTTACTCGGGGGAAATCCAACTTCGCCAATCCAATGTGGAGTCAGTTCTTCATTGCGCCCAAAAGTTCCAAATTCCTTTTCTCATGAAATCGTGTTGCAAATACTTTGTGAACACGCTGGATATACGTAACTGCTTAAATGTCTTGTCCTATTCCACAACGCATAACTACGAGGACCTTCAAAGAGCTGTTTTTCAGTTCGTGCTGCTTAACTTTCTCCAGCTCTCAACGATTACTGAATTCCTCGAAGCAACGCCGGACCAGATGACGGCAATACTGTCCAGTGATGATCTCAATATTGTGAGTGAAGAAAACACTTACGAAGCGCTAATCAAATGGACAAAACATGACTTGAGAAATAGAAGAGATTATTTCTCACGGTTTTTCAAACTTGTCCGGTTACCATTGTTGTCACCTTATTTTCTTGTCGACGTTGTGGAAGAAGAGGAACTTGTGAAAGCAACTCCATCGTGCCAGGACATACTCCGGACTGCTTATCATTATCACTTGCTCCCAAGCCGCCGTGCTCAAATCAGCTGCTTGTTTACCAGACCTCGCAAGCGTCTACAGTGGATCGAAAGCCTGGTTGCTATTGGCGGTGGTTCTGCGTTTTCTTATGACGTATCAACTGAGAAATGGACAGAAATACAAAATGTACCCAGAACCACAGCTTATCATGGATTGGCCTGTATGGGGAAAGACATTTATGTCGTTGGTGGGCTTTCAAGTAATGGTTCTGAGACACTGAACTCCATTGCTCGTTATGATGCAACTGAGAGACTGTGGGTTGACTTGCCGCCATTGAACTTTCGACGATGCAAAGCTGCCGTTGCTGAGATAGATGGTTATGTTTACGTCATCGGTGGATTCGATGGGTTTGCAACCATGAACTCAGTTGAACGATTTGGATTAAATTCTGAGTCGCGGGAAAACCTGGAACCAATGCCTAGTCGACGCAGCTGCATATGCGCAGTGGCGTATCTTGGATACATTCACGTAATTGGTGGACATAATGGCGCCAACATTCTCAACACTATCGAATCGTACGACACCTCCAGAAACTCGTGGAGCTCCATTCAGGTTTGTCTTTAATCTTTATCCTGAATATGGCGTGGAATCTGCTACTGGAATTTCAGCAGGGGGGAGGGGGGAAGAAATGGGGCGGTAACAAGGCGGAAATCAGAAGTGTCTATAAATCTAGAAAGCATACATGGCACATTCGAACTTTTCACAGTTTCTGAAAAGTTACCAAGCCTTTGTCTGGCACCGAGGCGAAGATTGGCTTGGAACTGATACAACCCCTCCATACCTTTGACATACAAATCATTGTTATTGTTTTGCTAACAAGTTTCACATCTCTAGCCATGCAAAGTCAACGTTCGCCTCGGTGCCAGACAAAGGCCTCGTTACTTTTCAGGAACTCTGAAAAGGGTTATTAATACTTACAAAAGATACAATTCCAATATTTTGAACACTTTTAGAGTAATGTGTCTTTAGAAACGTCAAAATTTACAGAGAACGTGTGGCTGGCCAGTTGCACAGAATTTCTCTCCAGCCCTTAGAAATTTCTACACTAATCAAGAATGTTTACACACTCATTCTCTGAAACTATTCGGCATATCAAATTCCAATTTTTAGTGATTTTTCTATAGACTGTTTAAACAACGTGGCATCATCAAATCTAAAATCGCGTTTCAAGATCGTTAAAGCTGTTCTTTTTAAGCAATATTTAAATATCAATATAAACCATTTTGATGTGATATACTTTTAAGGTTGATAAGCCAGTAATTTTGACAGGAAAACGCAGCTTAACTGAAAAACGTAATGACCGCCGTTTTAGTGTACCACTTAAGATTTCTTTTATTTATTTTATCTACCTGTTCTGTACGGAACATTCAAAATAAACAAAACTAGTTATTTCTTGGACATTTTTTGTGTGAAAATGATATATAGGAGAGTTTTTGTTTCTTTGAGCCTGAAAATGGGAAAAAAGAACATGCTTAAAACACATCTTAAGCTGAGACCAAGAAATACACTTCAAGATGAGATTAAAAAAGGAAATTTTTTTAAATTCGAAAGTGGAAAAGAGAACCGCTGCAAAAGTACTGCGAGAGAGCAACACACATTTCACATTTGAATTCGGTAAACAGACGATCCTAGCTAATAGTATATTCAATCAGGTATAACCACGGGCGCGTTGAGTGTAAGCCATGGAATAAGGAAACTCACGCGTTGTTTGTTTATTTGCCTCGCTCAGAATTGACCGTAACAAAAAGATGGCGACTGATACATTTACCCATGAGTCCTAGCGCGCAAAATCCTTAAAACGCTCATAAACACGCACAGAAAGGATTTAAAAACTTCAAACTGTGGACAAGTTTCTTAAAACAATGGCCTTCCATATGCACCTATTTGCTGCGTTAGGTTCGCAAGGCACTGTGGTCAAACGTACAGCCGCCATCTTTTTCGGTATGGTGGATTGCAAAACAGACCGCGAGAGTCTGGTTCCTAATTTCCTTAGGTACCAGGATCCTAAAATTCCTTTTCCTTCACGGTCAGCTTCTGAGTTTTCCCGAGGTAATCTGAATTCTTGCACAAAAATGATCGTGTGTACTCGTCGGAAGAGCAATGTTTTGTAAACCTGGGAGTTGGGCTCTAGTACATTCCAGGCTCGCGCGGTTATCTTTACAAAAAAGAAACGAATCTTGTTGTTTTTTAAAAAAAAATATAATATTATATGTTTATTTATCAAGTGACACATTACACTCAGCGCCGATGGTATAAGTAGCTAAAGTCTTACAGAGCAACGCATTTGAGTATATTGTCGGGAACAGCCTTTGAATGTATACAGATACATGACAAATCCGAAATGAAAAACATCAAAAACACTGTAAGAACGATTGAGGCTGATATCCTGAAAAAATAAAACGTTCAGCCTTAGCCCAAAAGATTGATGTTCTCATACAAAGAGAGTGTGTCTTGTTTTATCGACAACAGATTCAGCCGATGCGTGAGCGCCGCTCATTTCCATGTGCTGCAGTTTGTGGAGACAAAATGTTTGTTCTTGGGGGATTTGACGGCCACGAGACACTGAGAGCAGTCGAGGAATACAACTTCACTTCACGTCAGTGGCGCCAAGCAGCATCTTTGATCGTGGCACGTTCCAATGCTGGAGCGGCGGTTTGGAACGACAAGCTGTACGTGGTGGGGGGCTGGGACGGGCGAGTGTTGGATGCAGTGGAATGTCTTGACGTCACAAAAGACGAGTGGCAATTGCTCAGGGATCTTCCCAGACCCACGACCGGGGTACGCTGCTGTTTCCTAAGCTCAAAACCTTTGAACGATCCCTACGATGACTCAAATGCCGTGTCCAATCAAAATCCGGCTGACACGCCTGAAGTTTACGATACGACCATCAGTCGTGGTATCTTATGCGCAGCGGTTTTTGCCGCAGGGGTGATGTCAGGTTATGTGATCAAGAAATGGCAATTGTTTCACTCCACTTAAATTAAGCGAGTATGGCTTTTTTTTAAAATTTAAATCTTCACTATTTAAGTGTTTTGTCAAACCTTGAAGAAATACTTAATGGTCAGTTTAAAACTGTATTTTTTACTTTGGTTTCCGAAGAAGGAACTCGATTTTGACAAGACAACAAAGATAATTGTATGCATGAGTTTAACCAGCAGTTTAGAGTCATTGTGCTCTCCAAAAGTGAATTAGCAAGAACAGTAGTTTTTTTTTTTATTTATAAAGGGTAAAACTTACTGATAATGCTAAAGAAAATGACGACCACTGGCGTAACACACCTGGGAGAACTTTGAAACCGTAGCGGATGTTGAGATGTACCAGAGTTTATTTCGTGCCTTATCTGGGAGCCCATTGTATTTTGGTTTTTGGTCTGATATTCTTGGTTTTAAATTTACAACTGGTAAAAGTTCTTAGACGTACTTCTGCTTTGGTTTTGAAGGATAAAATTAAAAAAGAATTCAAACTTGTGTTTCCATTTTTACCAAATGTCGGCTCGGAGCCAACCTTTGGTTATTACTGGCTTTATGCTTCAGGTAAATTTTGGTTTTTCGTTTCGTTTTATTTCCATCGAATTTTCTTTCTCTAACAAAACTACGTTCTGGCCCGACTCGGAAGTACTTAATGAAATGAACGCGTTCCTCTGGTAACCAAAGAGTTATTTGAACACTTGAAAATGCCGTGTCATACTTAAGTATATTTGAATACAGCAATTTGAAAAAAGCTTGCCTCTTGCATCGTTCATTCGCACATTCCTGCACATTGACAACTGTTTATTCGTACACTTTTTACATACTAAGCTGACTGCCTAATGTTAAAAACATTTAATTGCATTTCCTAATTTATACTTTCCAACGCAGAAACTTGCATCCCTCTGTTTTGACAACCCACAGTTCACTTCGATCTTGGTATGCACCAGCGCGTCAAGTCAAGACATAGAACAACAGCCGCATTGTTTGAAGTGCACCACTTCCATCTTCTGTTAACAGCAATGGCTACCTGTAGAATAACTAATCCTCCTTCTCACCTTTAAAGTAATTCACGGTGCATGGCATGACTACCTGCAAAATCTTATCGCCTTTTGGAACAATTTGTAGATGTTCTTTTTTGTTGTCGGAGCAAGGGGTAGGCTCTTGTGTGTATACGGAAAATACAAAGTGACGCGTGGCATATTCCACGGTATCCCACTCGAAAGCATAGCATAACTAATATCTAATCGCTTACATTGAAGACAACCATAAATTAAAAATGAGATAACAGGGTTATCAGAAGTAGTCTATGCCACTTGATGAATTGTTCACTGTTTGTGAGATTCTTTTAAAATTTTGCAAGTTCCTAGTGGTCAGAGCAAGCGTTATAGAAGAAATAATCCAATAGTGATAGTATAGAGGGGTAGGTAGGGATACGGAAACACTCGGTTGAGGTGATGTGAGGGCATGCAGCAATTGATAACAACTAAACATGACAGCTCCAACCATAAGTCCTACTTTCAGTTGTTTTCTGACCGAACTAACTCTAAACAATACAAATAATCATCCCTGCATCCGATAAGAACTCGGTTGGACACAACTACGGGTGAGGAAAAAACTTCACTGGGTAACGAGGCTGGTTCATTCATCACCAGTCCACTCGACAGCTCGAGTACATACACTGTGCCGAGCGTGGAAAACACAAACACTAGGGGGCTTGGTACCGAGGTGTTGTTGTCTTCGTTACAGGGATCAGCACCGTGAGTACAAGGCAGGGAAGCGATGAACGGAGTGGAGTAAATTTGCGAATCAGCAGCAAATGACCAATTTAGTTCACCGCTTGACGTCAAGCAGTACAAGTTATTGTCATGACAGCCAACTAAAACACAGCCCGCAACCGAGTTATCGTAACAATAGACCGGAGAGCTAAATATTGGTTGCTGGGTGAGAAACGTCCAAAGTGTTCTACCCGTGACATCGAAGCAGTGAACGGTAGCATCGGCACATGCGCATATCACCCCATTCATTGTCACTGCTGGGGATGCGAACACAGGCTTGGGGAACTGGTGCGACCACGTGACTGACCCCCCTACAGGATCCACGGCTAACAACCGTCCCCCGAGTGTTGCTATGTACACAAGATGTGCTGGCTCATGGCTTACAACCGGCGAACTGAAGCAAGAACCACTATTGCAGTCTACAGCACATGCGCACTGCTTCTTGGAAGGATCTAAGGCATATAGATGGTGATCATGTGACCCGACCCAGACTAGGCCAGTGCGAGTGTCCACGCACGGAGAGCTCTTCACTGGTCCCCCTGTGTTAAAGGACCAGGCAATGGATCCACTATAACGTTTCAAAAAGTACACTTTGCCATCATAACAGCCTGTAGAGATAAAACGCGGAGAACTTATTTATCAAATCAGCTTAATATAAAGGTGATCACTATTAAGATACTAGAAATTGCGTAACATTCACTCGTCAACATAACACTCTCATCTATGATAGGGCTTTGAAATATAAAAAACATTTTCCCGATTCTACAAAAGCCAGTTCAATAACCGGTTATGACTTCCATATTGTGCTATCAGTTCCTGAAACAACAAGTCCTTTTTCAAGCATACATAGGCCGGACATCGCTAACTCATCATCTACCTTATCGTTTTGCAGGCTAACTTCGTTCCCAGGGCTTTGGAGAGGTGGGCCCCTCCATCTTTCTAGGGAAAAGCCCCGGGAACGAGGTTGTTTGCAGACTATAGGATTATTAAGGTAACATTCGTTTACGGTAATGTGCACGGAACTGAAATTTCGTTCCCTGTTATAGCAAGTATTGATAGCAAGAATACTTTGCTTGAATTTTCCCGTGGATACGGAACCGAAAAAGTGTTTCCAGTAAAATTTGAAATCCTATAGCTTCTTATGCCGATATGTTTTCCAGTTGGGCTAGGTAGCGTTTCAGTACAAAATAGACTTGTATCCAAAGCCTGTTACTGATTTGAATACTGCAGGATTTACCACCCAAGAAATGGAGACTATATTGTATTCATTAAAGCTGGGTGGCGTGTACTTTAGAAGAAAAATGACTCCGTCTATGGCTGTCATTGAGTTTTAAATATGCCCCCTCCCCTCCCCTCCTCGTGTGGAAAGCCCGAAAATCAATAAGCCCCCTCCCCTCCCCCGCTCGTGTGGAAAGCCCGAAAATCAATAAACCCCCTCCCTTCCCCCGCTCGTGTGGAAAGCCCAAAAATCAATGAGCCCCCTCCCTTCCCCCGCTCGTGTGGAAAGTCCGAAAATCAATAAGCCCCCTGGGGGCCTATCAGAGTTTTTATGGTAGTTACTCACACTACCTAATAACTTTTCGGAGTCACAAAGCTTACCAACAATGACAAATGTTCCACAGTCCGATAACACTGCTGATGACTCAATTCGGTCTCCTAATGTCGCCTGCCAAATAACAGAGCCGTCGCTGAGCTTCACGGCCATGAACACGTGAGCGTGGGAACCTATGAACACCTCGCCCTCACTGCCTCGTTTGCACGACCATATCACTAGCGGAGATGCATCGATGCATTTGAAAAGGGATGTCCGCCATAGCCGTTTTGAAAGAAAGTTAACTGAACCTGTAAGGTCAACTGAAATTGGGTCTTCTCGGTTTGTCTGAATATCAGAAATCTGACTACTCTTTTTACAGGGTTTGCAGAGGGTTTTCTGTACTCCACGTCTGACAGAGCAGTAGCAGCTAATGAAATGGACATCAGTGTCAACAAAATGACTCACTTTCAACTTCTTATGTTCATGCACACCCGTTTCAGTAAATGACAAATTTTGTACAGACTCTGTTCGTAATCTTGTTTTAGCTTTCTCGTGTGGGTGTGTACCGGTTTTGTCATTCACTTTAGTGGTTGTTCTTGGCGCATGTCTAAGAAAATCTTTCTCTCCATCTTCTTTATCTTTGACACTATTTGCTGGATTATCAACGGGCTTATTGGACTCTTTGTGTTCTTCAACCTGGTTACTCAGCTTCGTGCTGACGTAATCAATTAGGTCACCAAATGTCTTGTTTAATATAACATCAACCAATGCCGTCAGTACCACGTGGTGTTGACTTGGTAACCTGCTATTGGCCCAATCCTCAACCTGGTTGGCGAGACGAACAGCCTGCAGGGATGTGCCACCAATAGTAACAAATTCCTCTGAATCTTTCACACGGTAGCTAGTTTTCTTGCGATCATTTTGGGTGCAGTCATAAATATCAACCGATTTCATACTGGGCTCCTTTGCAAAATAGTCCTTATCATTGTCTTCAGCCTTGTATAGCGAAGTGACCGCCAGTTCTTCTGCAGGAAACCCATGTAACGATCTTGTCCAATAATACTCCAACACCTGTCTAGCCTCCATTCTGCCTTCTGTGTGAATATTCTTTGGCAGGTCACGGAGTAACGCCTTCATATCCACCTTACCGTGAGTTGTAACCGGAAAACTGGTGAGCAGGTGAAGACTGTCGGGAAGGGCATGGTGTGGTAAAAATTCTTTCAATTCGTTATCCAACTGTTTACAAGTATCGGCTTTCGATAAACCAGCGCCAGTGAACAAAACAAAAGCGTGCAGTAGCTGATGAGCCACGCCATTTGTGTCACTTAAAATTCGTTGTGGGACAACACAGCACTGCGCGTCATTGGCTGTTCGTGATATCACATGCTCCAACCAAGTTAAGTTCAGCTGTCTGCCGTTTCTCTTGATCTGCCTGTCCGTGCGCCCGCAGTACCATATTGTGCCATCCTTAATGTAGCCCCAGTCCCCAGATGCACGGAATGTTCCCTCGTTCATTGATGTTTCTCCCTCTAACAAGCACACGCGCTGTCTTCCACCTAAAGCAAAAATACAAAGGAAATATTGATAAGAAATGAACGCCCGATGATAGGAAAGTAAATTGTACGAAATCCTGTTGCAGTTACAGCATTAATCTTTTAACCGTTAGTTTCAACAACTTTACAATTGAAGTGCGCAGACAGACTCTCATCTGAGCAAAAAGAGTAAGTGGAGGGGTGGGGGTGAGGAGAGAAGGAGAACAAAGAGAATAGTGACTTTGTGCAAGCCTGTTTTTTCCTTCATCCTCGGTCCTCCCACAGCTCCATTTCCTAAAAAATACCCTTTTTCCAGTGGGAGAAGAGACTGTTCACAGACTAATGTTAACACAGTTAAAATAAAACACAATGCAAGAAGGGAGGGAGCAAGAAATATATTGGGAAAGAGGGAAGACGGGAACGTGCTAAAATTTTAAAAATGGGAACAAGGAAACAAAGCAAAATTGATATTAAAATGGAATAGGGCAAGATTCAGTCACATTTTAGTCAAATCAATCTGTTTTATCATACTGAACAGATAGCATTATAAAACCCAATTATTTGCTAAGGTTATCAGTATAAACAGAGATTCATGATTTGAATTTGTTCCAAATTATCTTTTCTTTAAAAAACACAGATTCAGCTTGTCAACTTTAAAAGCTAAAAAGTTTTACCAATAAAGACTTGGCCTATTCCTTCAGTCATCACTGTTCCTCCTTCATCTCTGACCTCAACCAATGTGTCTAGTAATGGTTCTCCGAGTGGCACTGACTGCATTGTCTGTTGTGAGAGACAAGTTTTGCCATTCTTTAATGTTACAGATGCTGTGCAAACTCTATTCTCACTGCTCTGCAGTTCTTGTTCTGAAATACAATGACACGTGGCCCAACTGGACACTTCGGTGATTCCATACAAATTGTATAGTTTTGTTTGACATCCCACATGCCTCCACTGCCTCAGTGTTGTAAAAGAGGGACATACCTCTCCACCGAATGCCAGGACTCGCAGCGGAGTGTTTGTACTAAGAACTTTGGACTTGATAAGCTCTGTACCACAGCTGTACAACAATGATGAAGTGGGCTGTAGTAAAACAAAATCAAGGCTTTGGTTGCATTGACATCTCAGGGCTGCAGAAAGGTGGGAGGAAGAGGGGGTCTGAATAAGGTAAGATCACTTTGTGCCTTATCTCTAAGAACTGGAAATTTGTGAAATTATATTATACCCTATAAGATTACCTACCTTGTTGAGCCTTTGTGTGGTGCATAAAGGTTTAGGCAGTCACAGGTGATAATGACTTTCTAGGAAAATTTTTCTAAAAAATGAATTGGGCCCTGCGGGATCCCAGTGGTTATCCAATACACCTCAGCACGGTGAGTCCTGATGGTGTAGTGGATAACTTGCCTGACCAGCAACCAGGGAGATGTGGGTTTGGGTCCTGATGGTGTAGTGGATAACACGCCTGACCAGCAACCAGGGAGATGTGGGTTTGGGTCCTGCTCAGGGCACAAAAACCAAGTTTTTTGGACGAGTGTATGCTCCACCCTGTTGATACATATAACTTAGTTTATAAAAGACATGGGACCATCATTGATGCACAACCTACAAATACTTTTGATGGAGTCCACCATTCTAAAGAGGACAGAAATTCAAATGATGAGCCTAATTAAAAAACACACTTACATAAAGAAAAATTGGGCTCTGCGAGAGCCCCACAATTATCCAATACACCTCATTAATTTGCTATGTTGCCTGCATGGTGAGTCCTGATGGCGTAGTGGATAACACGCCTGACTAGCAACCAGGGAGATGTGGGTTCGAGTCCTGCTCAGGGCGCAAAAACCAATTTTTTTCAGATGAGTGTATGCTCCACCACAATGAAACATATAATTTAATTTATAAAAAATATGAACAATAATTATTTAATATTGAATAATTTGCTCCGCTTACCTGTAGAACTGTCACTTTCTGTCTTTTAAAGACAACATCACAGAGTCTGGTTGGCATCATTTTCAAAGCATCCGGAACAATCACAAGAGCTGCGCCACAGCTCAGAGCTAGAAACATCTGAACCACGGATGGATCAAATGTGCATGGAGATGCTAACAACACAACATCCTCAGGGGTCATTTTAAAGATATGTCTAAACAAAACCATAATCATTATTTAGAAACACATAGTTTTTGGCAGTTGTTCTTGATAGAGACTGAATCAGAGCAAGCAACACATGGAGTTATTGAACAAACAATGGATTGAAGTATTTTGCTGTCTCCTTCAGGGGAGAACCCTGTTTTCACACCCAAAAGTGACAAATGATGAGTTGCTAAATTTTCACTACTAGTTTCCATACATTTCATATCAATAGGTTGGGAGAACTTTACATTTCATCATTTCATTGAACTTATTTTATATCAATACTGTTAGGAGAAAGTAGACATTGATACACTTGGCAGAAGTTAGATTGAAATAATTAGTTTTGAATATGAATTATCGCATAGTGGATTTATAGTGGACAGTACTTAACATTGTGTATTTTTATGGAAAATTCTAGAAACCATGCACACGAAACCATCTTCTAATCATCTCACCTTAAACTAATGATGTTTGGAACAATACACCTGTGTGGGACCTTCACTGTTTTTGGTCCGCCTGTGGTCCCTGACGTCTGCATCACATATGCAAACTGAAATAGGCCGCTGTTGGAAACATTACAATCAGATATCATCTTTGGTACTTCATAATGTGCACAAACTTTTACCATGCATATTCCAAACTGCAATAGCTCTGGTTTATCTTTGAACTCGTGCCCATATCCCACGCGCCAGTGTCGCAACAATGCCAAAACTTTGGAAAACGTTGAAGCAAGTTGCAAATCCACAAGAACAAGCCTGATGTTCAGCTTGGTCAAGAACTCAGCCACCAGTTTTGGTGGCCATTGGATATCAACCGGAGCAAAGGCTGATCCCGCCTGCAATATTCCAAGAATACAGGCTGGGAGTCCATCAAACTGCCTGCAGTAAATCCCAACGATCTCATTTGCTCTCGTTAGTTCTCCTTGTAGACATGAGGTGATATCTGCTGATCGTTCTGCAAGCTCTTTGTACGTGAATTGTTGAACTGAGTTTCCATCATCATAGCGAATTGCAGTGTTGTGAGGGTGCAGCTTTGCATTGTCACAAAACAGTTCTTGAAGAGTGATTTCTTGATCTTCCATTAGCTAGTTTGTCAATTTTGTGTGTTCGTCTTTAGTTTACTACTCTCAGTCTAAATGTTGTAAGTTGCACCATTACAATAATAAAGAGATAGCACAGTTGAAATTTTACAAAGCGCTTTCACTTCATATCATCAGGTCTAAAAGTAACTGATTATTTTCCTGGCAAAAATACTAAAATTTTAAGACAGTAAAAGCATTCTAAACTAGTGAGCCCCCACTACGTAAATGAGGCTGCTCAAAGGATGCGCAGACTGTTCCCGTCTGTGCGAAAGTTTGAGCACCTTTTCCGTTACGATCCCGCTGACCATTCTCTCAGCCAATCGAATCTCGACTCGTCTTGAGCGCCGGTCACTATATGTTCCCTTTGTCATTTACAAGGCACAGAAAAAAAGAACATAAGCTTTCAAAATGAACACGTTTTTGTCACGGTTGAACACCGTGTTCGCATTCACTCTAACAGTGCTTGCAGGGCTCACGTTTTTGTGTTTTCTTTCCACCGCCTTCAAGGAGTACAAGACACCAATCCATGTCACGACCAAGAAAGTGATGGTGTAAGTGTTTTCTCTCTGTTTATCTGTTTTCATTCAGATGATGGTTGATGATATAAAAGAGATCAAGCTGTTGTGTTTTGTTTTTATACAGGAAACATGTTCAAGATTTTAGTGTATCAAAGGATAAAAATGATTTGGGATTTATTACCTTTGATTTACAAGGAGATATCCTTTTTTTAAATGTGCTTGTAATTTGTATTTTACAAATGTTCTGAAATGTTATGTTGAAGTTGAAGAATGTTCAGGGTTCCCGCGGAGTCTTAAAAAGTCTTATTTATGATTTTGTATTTTTAAGGCCTTGAAAATGACTTACATTTGCCAAAATTTATCCTTGAGATCTTAAAATGTCTTAAATTTTGTGACAAAACTGTTGTTGCATGATAGAACAGAAGTTATAAGTTTCATAAGTTGGCCTGTATTGTAACCTTTGAATAAAAGATTGAAGAAAAATTAGGTCTTAAATTTTTTCCAAATTCGGGTCTTAATATGTCTTAAAAAGGTCTTAAATTTCTTGAGTTGTTAGCTGCAGGAACCCAGATGTTGCAAATAATATTAACAATAGTATTGATGATAATAATGATAATGATGATGATGATGATGATGATAATGATGATGGTGATGATGATGATAATAATAATAAGCTTTATAAATAAGTACTAGTATTTGGGGCTGATTACATGAGCTGTGCCTAGCCAGTAAACAAAGCTGGCCCATTTTGTGTGTGTATTACTGCAAACTGATCCTGTGCATATAACTTTTAACCTGAGAGTGTGCTAGATAAATATGCTTGAGAATACATGACCTTTGTTAAATATACTTTAAACATGCATTAGAGTTTACATAAGTTAAAAAAGAACCATACTTTAGAATTTGAAGTTTAGTTGAATATAAATTTGAATTAAATATTAACCTTTTAAACTACAGTACAACAGTTAATTGGACAAAAAAATCATATTATACTATAAACTACTTGCAATTCTGAGCTGGTGATTCCATATTATATTGCTGGCTAGTTGGGAGAAAATATATTACATATTGGTGGAGTGGCACAGCCACGGAGCCAATATGAAAAATATATTTTCTCCCAACGCCGGCAATATAATGTGGAATCACCGGCTCAGAATCG
>JANSTQ010094321.1:0-14416 GCA_026167885.1 Bergia puertoricense
GTCCAAAATTGCACAGCATACTACACTCACACAGCACACTATGGACTTCCAAAACATTACCATTGTTGCACACAAAAACCAATTCACACCAACAGCATTTTATGGAGACATGGTTTTCAATCACTGATGAAAATGCAGGGAATAGACCCTATTAAAAAATGGTGGCTATTTTAATATTCTTTTGTCTCTATTTAAATTAGCCCAACTAGCCTCGTTCAAATTAATATATTCTTTTGATTTTTTGACTGAAGAATGAGGCTAGTAGGGCTAATTTAAATACAGACAAAAGAATAATGAAATAGCCGCCATTTTTGAATAGGGTCTATGACCACATTAGCATAATTCCAAATATATACAAACCTTTGTGCAAAAAACAATAGCTCTGTTCTGCACCCGTGTGCTTCAGTGCAGTTGTGCATTTTAATTTTTCAGTTTATAACTACTGAAGAAGGGAGCAATTGGCACCTGAAACGTTTAGCAACAACTACATTTTAAATCAGTGTCAAACCACTTTTTATATCATGTAATAACCCAGGGTTAAGATTTTAACCAAAGATTGGGTTTACTTCCTTATAGAAAAATTACTGGTATTTCATTTAACCCTTTCAGCCTGAGTCACTTTATCAACATCTACAGTATCTTCTCCTAACAATACTAATACATTATTATTTTGGTATGAAAATTAAAGAGCTGATCACATGCAGCAACCACTCAAAGTGAATTATTTATTACTCCCAACTTGTTTAAAATGAAAAAAAACACATCATATGTTATGTTTGGGGCTGAAAGGGTTGAAAAACTAATGAAAATGTTTCTGAGACACTAAGCATAAAGAGAAACTCTGCAAACTTTTGGGTTTAGATTCAGCTCAATTTATGGAACTACACCCCCCCCCCATCCCTTCATCTGTGTATACTTTTTGAGGAATTTCCCAAAAACTGGCAGAATGTAAGTTCTTTCATTTTAAGAAAAACAATGTCCTGGGCTATGATACTTTCTTCAGTAATACTAAGATTAACAGAAACTATATAACTGAGTAGCAGCACTTACAATTCATATGCACGGAATGAGAAAACTTTACCACAAGTATCAATAAATTAATACAATGGGTTTTTATAAACACTAGAAACACTTTTAATTTACAACTTCTTGTGATACTTGGGGCTTCCTACTTGTAACTTAATAATTAATGAGCTCACTATAAAGAAAAGAGTCATGAGCATTGTTGTTGTTGAAGTGCTATAAAGAAGGCCTCTCTGTAGCCTCCAAGGCAGCCACCTCATCTCCTTTGCGCAGTGGGGCCCTCAGAAATTGGGACGTCTGCAAGCTTTAGTAATGCTATCATGTCGTCACACCCAACCAATCAGGACCAATCAGATGCATGGTAATACTTTCTTTACCACGATAAATTTAAGATATGCAAATATTTCCCAAGGATCAAATGGTTTTTTTGACAGGTCCAGTTACCACAGCAATTTCCAGCAGTGACTATGTTTTCTTATCTACTTTTTTATTGGTTCTAGGTTTTTAATGGAACGTTGTTTTGATTAAAAGAGAAGGCTCCAGTTGGAGGTGTGACAACATGATAGCATTAGTAAAGCTTGCAGACATCTGATTTCTGAGGGCCCTGCTACGCAAAGGAAACCAGGCGACTGCTTTGGAGGCTAGCCTCTCTGCAGATCTATGCTTTTAAAATTCTCTTTGCCAGTGACAGATCTCCCCAAAAGGGAGACTAACAAAAGTATGAAGCCTTTTACTTTATTTAAACTATATATGTTTTTAATTTATTATTATTATAACTAAAGTTACACTTAGAGACTTTTAAACTTGTGTTCACATATCACAATAATGAAAGCAAACAGGCAATGATTTACAATTAACGAAATGTCTTGAAGTTTGGTTCTGTGTAAGGAATACAGAGTGACAACTCTTACAAGTTGTACCAACTAATTACTATACATGTATACTAGCAGACTGATTAAAAAAAACACTTCATACTTTTGAAATGTCTCTTTTTTCATTAAAAAACCAACATTTTCTACTCTTTTTATCTTAAAGCAAGATTGTTATTATATTAAGTTTTGAAGCTCCAAATGCTCTTTTCCATACACCAAAGGTGATGATAATATGTAAGTTATATCAAACTATTTCTAAGTATCAAAAACTATTTTTTATACACCATAATTCCCAGTACAAAAATATGATGCATTATGAAGACTTACATGTACCAAAAGAATCTCCAAGCAACCATTTAACAGTTAGAGGTTTTACTTGATTGATTGCTTTATATTAAAATATGCTTCAACTAAAAAAATGTACTTTTAATAATTAATAGTCACCTTTGGATTAATTATCTTGGTTAATTCATCAAGAAAGTCTTTTTTTGCAATCAAAGAATGAAATCTGTGGCCACAGTTCTTCACACATGTCTCCAGAACCTATAAATAAACAAAATATTAATATTTAACTGAATGCATTCCCCCAAGCACAAGTGCAACTTTTTTATTGCATTCCACTAGTGGACAAATCAAGTGTTCCCATGTGTCTTCCTTTCTATATTAATTTCTATACTTTGGATTTATGACAAACTTGGAAATACAACTGTTCCTAAATGATGAATCAGCTTGTTTTTATATTTTAAGGAATTAAAACATAAAATTATAACTTCAGTGCTACTGTAAGCCAATGTTCAGAAACAAAATATAAATAAAATAGAGGACCTATCATTATAAAATTTTCTGGTTTGTGTGCATGCTCTGATTGGCTGAAAACTTGTGTGACATGAGAGTATGGCCCAAGTCACACATGCTGGATTTTTATTTGTTACAAACTGTATCTGTCAAGTGTTGCTCCCCACATGTGCGACTGGTTTGCTTTGCCACAGCAAAAGTTTTGCTGAACGGCAAAACTTCAAAGGTTCCATTGTCATGTTTTGGCGCTGCGCAATTTTGGCAAAACCTGGTAAATAAATATTCAGCTATTGTTAAGTTGACATCAGCTGTCAAGTCATTGTTTTTACAGGCCAAAAGCTGTCAAAAGTGTCTCTGTTCCTTCTGAATTTGTTTTTTACCATAAACTGCATCAGGTAGTGTGTGATTGTGGTAGTTTATTTCAAACCAGGATTCAACTGGTTTAGGCAAAGCCCACATGTAGGGAACCTGTTGGTTTTGTATGCACAAGCATCATGTTCACCATTTTAAACAGAGTCTTCATCAGTCAGAAAGGAGCAAGAAAAACTGATTTTTTAGATGCTGATATGTACAGTATGCAGAGAGGTAATACAACACCCCAGCAACAGCTAGACCCCCTGGATTTGCAGAAAAAAGGAAGCAACTACCAAAGTGATGAAAATCCTGTTGGGCTACATTGTGTTTTTAGTGGCATGTGTACTTTCATAGTTTCTTAGATGATGACATTTGCAAGCGTTTGCAATAGCACATGTGACTGCTTGGAAATGAGTAAGCCGTTTGCTGAGCTTTTGCTTTTGGCAAGTTTTGCTTGAGCAAAACCAGCACAAACTAAAATTTCACCACACGTGTGACCTGGGCCTATGTCACACAGCTTTTAAATGTTAGACAAAATTCTATATCTTCAGGTAAGGATCATCTTTTCCATATGACACTACCTAATGCCAACACTTGAAATCTTAATTTCTTAAAACTTAAACCTGGGGCTAGTTGTAAACAAAATCCCACCAATTTTTTCATGAATCTCCAAACCTACCATACTACAAAATTTTGAGCCTGTATACATATCTGGCAACACAAATAGCATTATACACAAATTTATATAAGAAAAATTATAACATTTTGCAAGTTATATGCTTTCAGCTTCATACTATTTCAGCAATCCCAATGCTTTTAATTTACAACCCTGATGGGGTCCTGATACATCTAAGGGTGCTTTCCTTTTGACTGGTCTGGCTGATTAAGGCCAACTAAAAAAATCTCATTTTCTCATTAGTGCCCACATTTCAAAACTGATGATGTATGCACTAACTTTTTTTTATTATTTTCCTTTGCTCTTTCAATCAGAACCAAGCCCAAGTTGATCATCATTTTCAAAATTATATTTACAAAAGTTGAATATTTTGAATAAAAATTGGGTAAATGTTTACTTAGCACATATCTGAAGATGTTGATAATTGCCAACAGCTGTTTAGGGAGAAAAAAACTGCCTGCTGCATTTACTATTTAAATATTTACAAGAGAAGAGTCACATTTTGTAAAATCAAATACATTGTCTTTGAGAAAAAGAGTGAAAGAGCTTACACATTAACACTTTGAATCTTGATTTAGCACCTGTGTTGCATTTTTTGGTTGTTTACCGATTAATTGCAATGCAATGAAACCTTTTGGACTTTCAATCTGCTTTGTGACAATACCTAATTTATTTAAATAATTCGTCTGTAAATGCAACATTTTTTAACCAGAATATAAAGCTTTTACAAGTTTTCTTGTTGTGTTTTGCCTGAAGGACAAAATGGTTATATATGTTATACCCTGTGATAAATATTAAACGAATCAGATGGCTTTTGACCTCCTGCCATATTCCATCACCAAAACAAAGAATATTCGATCAATCAGTTCAGACATGAAACCTGCCTGTAACAAATGAAGATTAATATTTGCAGTAAAGAGTGGCATTGACACATAATTTACAAAATGGTTGATTGCATTGCAATGCTCTTTGACAAACAAATTCAACTCTCTGTCTCTTTTGCAAAATTAACATATCTCAGCTGGAAGTCACGGGCGAAAACAAGAAATATAAACATGACCAGTTCAGCTGTCCGTTTGAGTTCTATTTCGATTCTCGTTTACCGTCAACGTGAGAAGAACACTCTTGTAGTTCTTGTTCGTGACTGTCAGTCGTTTTCTGATGGCTTTGATGGCATCCTTTGGACTGTTGAATTGAATGGGTGCAAAGTGTAATTAATAATTAAAAATACAGCATCGTACAGTAAATCTTTTATAAATGCAATCGAATCGAAATTATCCATATAAAAAGTAAACTTATACAAACTCTACTTCAGGTAGTCTATCAGTATCACCGAAGCCCGAAATATCAAATATATGAACTTTTTTACTTTGAAATAAACGTTTGAATTAAAAACCCACCCTTCATCAGTTTCGTTGATTATATCGCAAATCTCAATATTGAGAGTCCAGTCTTCCGAGGACAATCCACCATCTGTCGCTCTTTCTGCAAAGCAAACATAGGTGTTACATTCGCAGCAACTATAAATGTGACTCTTGAAAGCCTTGCACAACATGCTATATCCTGTGAGTGTCACTGTCAAACTATTAAAAAGTCGAATTGACAAAAACCAACATTTTTCTCCAAATGATTCATAAGAAAACGCCCTAGAAACACAGAACATAATTCAATGTGCAAGAAAAATGGCCAAAGTAGAAATAAAACGCCTTGGATCCGCACCTATTCTCTGTCCAACTGGGGAAGAGAAAGGATTCCCGTGAAAAAAGGACGCCATTTTGGATCTAAATTCAGACGATGATGTCATTGGTTGTTGAATCGATCGATCGAACCAACCTCGTTTCAAAGGTCGACCCAGTCCTCCTCATTTACAAATTGTTCAAAATGGCGGATAAGAGGTGAGGATATTTTCAATTTTGTTTTTTTGTTTTAAACCTGCGTAACCAATTCATATTATGCTGAAGTCTTCTTAATCTTAAATAAAAATCGTAAATGACTGTTTCAAATTGTTACTTTTGTAACTAATCTTAACATATAGATGAAACTGCAGCTATTTTAATACTTAAAACTGGTATCAAACGTTTGCTTTATAAATCAGCGTGATGTGACTTTATTTATCTGTAACGAGTATTACCCAATGCCGTCCCAGCTTGTATGCTTTTTAGAATATTTAGAAAAGCTGCATTCTACTTCTTCCGTCTAGAAACTAATAGGTTAAGCTAGTCATAATTGTTCGTTTTTGTTGTTGTTTATCTTGGCTGAATTGCATTTGACAATCATTATTTATTTATAGTTTATACAGAACGCGAAATATAATGAATTCCCTACCAAAGGTAAAACCAATCTTTGGCTACAAGACGCCCTGTTATAAACTTAAATCTAACCAGTTTGATTTAAAAACAAGTTTGTTACTTTCTAAGTAAGAGCATAACTAGCCCAAGAGTTGTATAATTATTATTTCAGTCAGTAAGGGAAGGTTTTCTTAATTGGCAGCAGTCATGAATCTGGTTGGTTTAATTGATTATTGCTGTAGCTGCTACAGTTGTTGGTGGAAGATCCAATGATTCCAACCAATTACATTTAAAATACAATTAAAGATTGCAATCAAAGTTTTTTTATGACATTGATGACCCACAGGAAAAAGTCTTAATGATTTCCTGTGAGCATTTGAGTCTGATGTCCCAGTCAAAGGGAAGATGAATTCTTGACTCAGAATGACAAAAGAAAAAATGTTTTGCAGTTTTAGGCGTATTTAGAAAACGTAAATTTAACCACTCTATCATCATCATATATAATGCTAGTATCAGGCTTTCCACTTTTAAAGCAGTTCCACTGGCCTTTTGGCTATCCAGGGTCTTTTTATTTTAGAGCTTTCATCATGGAGAATTTGCTGTATGTGATCAGTTTCTTTATTCTCATAGCCAAACAACTTTGTTTATATATATATTGTTATTGTAAGGAGAAGATAGATGTTGATCAACTGACTGGGCTGAAAGGGCTTCATGAGCTCACTCTGCAAACTGCAGTGTGATGAAAACCCCTCAAGGGTCTTGTAACAGTGGTAAAAATGTTTCTTTAAGATTTATTTTTACATAAATTACCTCTAAATATTTATTTCCTTCATACTATATAAAATTCCAAAAATAGGCCTAATGGTGTAAACTGGTAAATAAGTTTTTTATCTCATATTCCAACCCTCCAAATGTTTTAGATTAACTAGTGGCAGCCAGACTCAACTAGTTTGCACTATATTCAGACTGTTAGTATTACATGTACTTTTTCTCAATTTTGATCCCAATTATTACAGGACCGAAGCCATCAGTCTAGTTGGTCTGGTTAAAACCGGAGGAGGAGGAAGGAAATGCAAGAAATAGTGTTTCAGAGCCTTAGAAAATCAAAAATTTTCTGGGGGAGCATTCCCCTGGACCCCCCTAGATTTTCTCATTCCTTCAGCACTTGCATCTACTAGTAACTGGACCACTTATAAATTGGTGACTATGGCCCTGTATTAAGTTACTCATTGTAAGTGAAAGATATGAAACAAACTGTTGTTGTTGCCATTGTTACTTATCAAGCCTCTTTTAAATCAGAATAAAAATTATTTGAGCAATTATAATTTTGGAATTTTGTGATAAAAATTATGTTTAATGTGTGATTTTCCAACCCTTTCAGCCCCAGTCAGTTGATCAACATTTACCTTCTCCTTGCAACATCAATGCAAACTAAGTTGTTTGGTTGTAAGAATAATGCAACTAATCTCACATTAGCAAACTATCTATTGTGAAAGGCAAAATTCTCCCAAACTGTTTTTAAAAAGTTAAGCATAGATACAGTTTAGGAAAATTTAGCAACATATCACAAGTTGTGTTGGGGATGAAAGGGTTAAGTGGAAAATTTTTTTCTCACTCGCCAGACAGAGTCTGGGTTCAAGTTCATGGGCAATGAGGGTTATGTGGTGTGGAAAAGAAGCAGTTCTTTTTGTTGTGTCATTACTGACCTCTCCTCACCCACCCACCCTTGGGGTCTGAGTAGCATACATATCCAAGGATATGTTTGCAGAAATCTGTTTTTATTTTTTTGTATTTGCATCAGTTGAAATTCAGATTGTAATATTGGTATGGTAGTTGAGACAGCAAATAAATTTCAGGTGTGTTTTGGTGCTTGGCATATCTCCAAGAGTGTGAGAAACAATATAAAATCATTGTTTAGTTGACAAACAGTATTTCATTCTTTCATTCTTTTCAGTGAGGAAGACATCAATGGTGGATATGTTATAATTCATGAAATCTATGACTCCGAATATGCACAGGAGCAGTTTGAAGCAGACCTGGAGAGAGCCCTAGAATCGCAGTGTAGCATGATTATCATTGAACCTACAAAGATTGGCGATGAGACTGCAAGGTGGATACAAGTTGGAAACTGTTTGCACAAGACTGCAGTTATATCAGGACTAGGGTGTCTAATTTGCCCACTTGTTATGCCCAGGGCTTTCAGGGGGCCTTTTAGCATCGTCTTCAGCAGTATTAGTATCTTTTGTACAGCAGTATATGGTGTTTCATGGCAGTTTGATCCATGTTGTAAATACCAAGTTGAATATGATACAAAAAAACTGGCTCAGTTACCAGTGGATCTCCTTACATCATCATCACCGGTGGTTCTTGTGCGCCAAGATGACAAGTACAGGAAACGGCTTCATAACACTGTGGCTTTAGGTGTTTTATTGTACTGTGGATGGAAGATATATACATCATGGTACAGCAGTTGAGAGCAGAACTTGCTGGATTTAGAAGACAAGTATTTTCTTGTGCATGTTCCAGTGATGTCTTTGCCATTTTTAATTGCAGCCTAAGTGTCTGTTACAATCAGCTCTTTAAACATTGCATGGTAAAAGATGACAAGTTTGGTTCTTGATTGGTCTGCATCAGTATCTTTGAAAAGAAACATTTGATCATTGTGTGAATATGGGGTGAAGATACCCACTTGCATATCACAGTGGTGGGTAACTGGGGGGAGGGGTGAGTCTTGAAAATGTTCAATATATTTTTTGGTGTTATGATGCTGATATTTCATTTTCTGTTGTTGATTTCTTCATTGTTTTCAGTTAATTTCATGATTAGTTGAATTTAAAGAACTGTTGGGACATACAATTAACATAAAAAATATTTTTCCAGCAATAGCAAAACTTTTCTTTCATCAACATGTTAGGTAAACTCTTGAGGCTAAGGGGATGTAATTTAAAGCAAGCTGACATTGGTTAATCATGAGAGGAATGAGTTGAATTTTGGTACACAGTGGGGAGGGGATAGTTGACCTTATTTAGCTTACTATTCAGGACTTAAAGTTAGCAACCTTGTGTGACAAGATTTTTTCAAATATGCCCAAGACATAGTTCACCTTAGGATGCAGCTGGTGAAATGCAACTCAAATCATAACTTCTCTGCTTTCACAAGTAGTTTAATAATTGTAATTCAAACAAAAGATCAACAGAAATTACCTTATGAAAAAACAGACAAGATCAGCATATTGTTAAAATGCATATACTCCTAGACTATTAAATTTGCTTACAAATGGTCATATTGGCATTTGAAAACACTTTTCTATAGCAGTTTTCCCAGTGTGACTACCTAGTGGTGCATCTGAAAATTGAAGACTAGTCACACAAGTGTGCATGGAAACAAGTTGAACTTTGATCCCCACAGTTTTCATAGCTATGTGACGTTCAAACACAAGTCTCTTGTCTGAAGTTTGGTTTTAGGCTTCAATCACTGAAACACAACAGACTAGCAGACTGTGCGTCTAGCTGAAGACAAATATAACTGATCACAATTTACAGGTCTGCAGAATGATATAAAACTGCATTTTGTGGTTGAAGCAACACTGCCTTAACCTCTGTTTAAAGTAAGATTTGCTTGACAGTCCTTAGCCTAAAACAAACTTTGGAATGATGAAAACATCAAGGAATCTTGTAGCAATGAAAACAGTGGTAGCAGAGAAAAATTCTGGTGCGTGAATGATTTATTATTAAGTAACTTTTCATGTATAATTGAACTTTCTCAAAGCTAATGAACAAAAAAGTGGAATGGTATGGGAAGAATTGTGAGTTTGATCAAAAGTCAGTATCATTTTTGCACTAGTGTCATCAATTCCCAAATAAAAAAAATTTACAACTTTAATACTATAACTTTGAATTCCCCCAAGTTTGTTTGCCACATATTACATCTTTGTTTGCTACAATTTTTTAACTTTTGCTTTAATCAATCAGGAAGCTGCTACTTCACACAACTACAGGGATGTTTTTTTGTTTTGTAAAACATTGGTTAGATAACTTGTGAGCAGCAGTCTTTCTTTCAAGATTTAAGACTAATTTGTTTCTTACATCGTAAGTTGTGGGTGTTGCAAGTATTTGGTGAAGATCAGAGGGAATGATTTGGATAAATTATTGTAAATAAAAGGAGAGTGTTGTGACACTTTCAGTTGTGTTTACTGTAAGGAAAATAAATTTGAGTCATTATTAAATAATAACTACAATAATAATGATAATTAACAGTCATTTCCCAAAGTGGAAGCAACACCAGCACAATTGGTAATAATTGTTTAGTACAATTATACCAAAACAGTGAATAAAATTTGCAGAATATTGGTTTTGAAAAAACCCAGTATTGTCAAAGTTGAGGCACACACTCATGTGCTCACAAAATCAGTAAACAGGACTTTTTTTGTTAATTTTAGCTTTAAGTTTTGGAGCGCAAATGTGGAATCAAACATATAATTCAAACTGGAATAAAACTTGTTCTGGTATTTAAAAATCAGTAAATACTTCCAAAGAGTGCGTACAGCAACAGTGACGTACATTTGCAATGATGATGCAAATCTAGTTATTCAGACATAGACATCAGGACTTCCTCCCTATCAAAGAATTTGGAATTAAGATGCAAAACATCTTTTCCAACCATAAAGTGCCTATCAAAAGAATTTTCTTTTTCCTTTTTTACCTGGTAATCTTAATTTTTTCCCCCATAATTCTATTTAGTACCTATTACAATACAAAAAGCTATTGCCAGTCAGTAATGAATGCTGCCAGAAGATGTAGAAAAGTCCCAGAGGGGACTCCTCAATAATTTTAGTGGGGTAGTGTGATGCCTTTCATGAAAGCCTATTTTCAGACCAATTATTTTATACGAATTTCCCTACTAAGTTTCAGACCTGACACTGAAATTGTAAACCAATTTTTTCAGGCTAGCCCTGTGAACAGACCTGACACTGAAATTGTAAACCAATTTTTTCAGGCTAGCCCTGTGAAACCTCTGCTAAAACTGAATATGCCCTATGATACTTTCATCAAAAAACCATGCACTTCACGACTGCACATACCTATAGCGCTGATGTGAGGGAGTCCCTTGGGGAAAAGAAACGCATCTAAAGGAAAAATCATTTATAAAATTTGGATATCACATTTTTGTTCGCTTTATCTTTGTTTTCACTACAATGAAGCTTTCTCATTACACATAAAGTATGTTTCTTCACCAATTAAACTCATATAACTATTTTTCATAGCTATTTTAACTGCCATTTCTCCTCTCTCCACTAAAATACACACAAATCAATTTTTTATTGTCTACTTGTCCAGCACTTTTCAACTTTTAAGCGGGCATTATACCCTTCATCCTCCATATACCTAGTCTTTGTATATCCATTAACCTGGAAATATAATGATAAACATTACAACTGCAATGCTTCAGAAACAAAGTTAAACTTATTATATTGTAAAATCTTCAGCATTTTATAGCTGTTGTTATTGGTATCTGCATAATCAGCAAAATTGGTATTATCTATATATACACACCAAATCCGTCAGTATATAGCTCAAACTAATCCACATGGTGCTGTCGTTGAACTTAAAAATAAACACAGAAAAATCAGAAAACCGGTAAACTTCTATGATTAACCATAAAGAGCCTGCTTTATACATTAAGTATAGCTTGCGTTGTTAGTTATGCACAGTCTCTTCCCCAGACTCCTCGTGGCCTTACTTCCCAGTGTCGTCATGGAAGAGACTCGCGACACTTGCACTCACTTCGAAGTCCGTAGATCCTAACTTGTAGGTACTGTCAAGAGCTTGGTGCTGCTGTGCCAGTAACTTCAGATCCATCTCCAAACATTTCTTATGTGACTCTAGAGCCTTACGGTAGTCGCCCAGTTGGTGGTATGCACGACCCACTTCGTTGTAGCTGTCAGCGGTCATCATACAGTTTCCCAAGATCTTCTGGCGTAGAGCTAAGGCTTTCCTGTGTAAATGAAGGGCATTGTGGTAGTCACCCTGTCGGTAATAAGAACACCCCATATGGTAGCTGCTGTTAGAAATTCGTTGAAGCTCGAAGGTTTCCTGGTGGGTGACGACGGTAGTTTGGTACTCATCTACTGCGTGGAAAACATTTCCAGTTCCATCAGTACAGCTTTCGTTATTTTTGTTACGATCTTCAAAAGTATTTCCATGCACGTTGCAGATGGTATCCTGAAGATGTGGCTCATTAAGAGAAGCTTGCAGAAGAATCATCTCTACAAAGGGAAAAAAACAAAGAAAACGTCCCCAATCAGTTCAGTTGTATGAGTAGATCAATAGCGGTAGTAACGCTGAACTATTAGTACATGCCTCCATCCCCAACAGACTTGATTACTGCAACAGCTTACTATACGGCCTTCCAACTACATACAATGCTAAACTGCTACGTGTTCAGAATGTAGCAGCAAGACTCGTAACTGGTCTATCACGCTTTTGTCATATTACCCCAGTTTTGAATAGCTTCCATTGGCTCCCACTTAATTATTGCATTCAATTCAAGATAATCCTATTAACTTTCAAGTGTCAACACGGACTTGCTCTTTCACATTTATGCATGTGATGTGATAGCCGTAGTACAATAATCCAGATATTGCATTCGCTCTAGCACCTGTGTTTGCTAGTTCCAGGCAGCGATAAAAGTCGTGTTACTCTTGGAGATAGGGCGTTCCAATCTGCCATCTAGGTTAAGAGAAATTAATAGGCTGGACACAACTAAACCAAGAAACTTAAGACACATCCTTTTTGGATTGGCTAACGGGGAGGTAATTTTTTAAAGGTAAATTTTTATAGAAGGTTTTAGTTTGATTTAATTTGATTTTAAAACACATATGGCCATATCAGTTAAATGAAATACTGATGCGCTTGTTATAAATTATTGTCTTTATTGTTATAACAGCAGTTTATGCAAACTAATAATTTATAAAAACCACCAAGATGTTAAAAAGTTCCGTTTTAGCCGCTGCTTTCGTTTTTCTTTCCTTTTTATCTCATGATATTCCCTGTCGCTATCTGTCCTTACCTTCGGTGCACAATACTTTGATCTAGCAACTGAACCGAAAGGAAAGGCGGCTTGGTCACAAAAATACTGATTCTAAAGATTTTTTTTGCAAAGTGTTGACAGATTCGCTCAGATGTTTTGTCTTAGCTCTGGCAGTGTTCGTCTGATCGACATACTTGAGGTATCATTGCAAAGATATAACCATCACACAATACATGGAAACATTAGCAAGCTTATCATGTCAAAACTGAAGGCGTTAGTCATTACTCTTTATTCATGCTGCCTTAAATACGTCAAATGACATTTCGTGATCGAAGGTTTAAACAAATCCTTTAATCGACAAAAAGTGTTAGGATTTTAAACGTCGAACAAAGATTCGAAGAATTTTTCTACATTTGAATTGCAAGGGTTGCTGCACATTTATATTGCAAGCTTGTATATCAAATATTTAATCAAATGCTTTTGCTTTATAAATTTTAAGAAAGGCAGAATAAGAAATTGTTCAGATTGCGGGAGTCGAAACCCCCTTTCGTGCTGCTCTAATATATTTTATAACTCTTATTTATACTCAACGGTTTTTATTCAACGGACACTTCGCATAATTGGCTTTCAATCAAACTCAACAGTTTTTATCAACGGCCTGCAGAAAAATCCACCTAGGCTGTAAAGTGCTCTCGATTATCTGCTCAGCAATGTTATGAACACAAGACGTTCTGGTAAAAAAAACACGTTAAAAGAAAAATGTGCACTTTTGTGTCTGTTTATTTGCAAGCTTCATTTTGTTTATTGGTTTCTTGTTTTTAGTATGCAACAGTCTCCTCGGGTTCCGTGTCAGTGTACTGAATTTCCTGAGAGGAAAGTAACACCTTTTCTTGAAAACTTAGCTTTACCAACTGTTAATTGTTTCCAATGTGCAATTAATACTGTAACCTGCACTGTATACGTATATACTTGTGAACACATTTAGATTCTAGTTTTACAGTGATCCTCACCTGGTTTAATGGCCTTCATCATATACTGCATGTGATTAATTTGTGGTAACACATTCTCTTTAACCAGCATCTTCAAGCTTTCAACTTCCCTCATAACTTCCTTATGGTTTTCTTGTAATTTTTTTTTCTGCAGCAACTCCATTTTGTTAATCTTGTCAAGAACCTCACTTCTGTTCTGTTCGATGCATTGCAACACATCATCTCCCAAGAATCTGATGATGGCGTTTTGTTCCTCCGCTGCACGTTTCTCCAGTCGACCAATTTTTTCTATCGGAAAGTCGTCTTCCGTCATTAAAGCGATAGCACTTACCATCGTGGATTCAATTCCTAACGCAGCGAAGGCATCCTTGACAAGTGACAAGTAGTTAC
>JANSTQ010094432.1:3922-25707 GCA_026167885.1 Bergia puertoricense
TAACGGGGGGAGCCTTCTTATTGAAAGTGACACGCATTGGCGTAAGCACCTCAAGTAACGGGGGGAGCCTTCTTATTGAAATACGCTTGGCGTAAGTACCTCAAGTAACGGGGGGAGCCTTCTTATTGAAATACGCTTTGGCGTAAGTACCTCAAGTAATTGTGGTCCTCGAGGTAAAAGGTTTGTTTTTTGTTTTGGATTAACAAAACAATTAGATTCATTAGGCACCAGAAATTTAGATGTTTTATCGTAATCATACCTTTTCACCACCAAGTAAGGAGGTAATATGTGATTAAAAAGCAACTCCTAGTACTGGTGACATAACTGCCAATTTACCAAGCGATCACAGTTTATTTCTGATGATTTCTTTGTTCGCATGATGACACTGTGTGGCCATTTTGAAAGTTGCTGTTTCACGGTGTGATTGTGCAATCTTTCCATTACTTGGCAAAAAACTTTCAAAATACAAAACAACTTCTGCTGCAAATAATGCAAGTACAATTCTGCCTTAAACGTTGAAAATAAGGCACAGTGGCTTAATTTTGAGGGTGATTGAATTGAAGCGAATTTAGTGTTGGTCTGTAGGATAAATTATTGACTAACGCAATGTAACGGGAAAATACGGTGATCCTTGACAATTCTGCCTGTTAACAGGATTTCTTTGTTAAATTTAAATGGCCTTCATAAATACACTTTCAGTAAAAATGAAACGAACTACTTATGAAGAGCAGCGGTTTTGTATACTGGACGGCCGTGAAACTGCCCCATTAATAAACTTTTATTGTTTATGTTTGAAAAGGAAATTTGAAGGTTAGTTTAAAGAAACCACGAACATGCGAACGTTTTGACAAACATGTCTTACTTTGGAAGAAATGCGCAGACAGTAACATGATGGTTTTTGAACAATTTGTCAACCCTCTGGCTTAGTCTAAAAACATTGTTCAACTGGTAGAAACATTTCAAGGTTTTCACAAGTGCTTGTTCTTATTTTGCAGTATGCTGCAACCAATGTCATCAGATCGCCAAAAGGCACTTGTTTCTGCCATTTCCCACGTGGTGTGGCAAGCGGGAGGACGCAGCGAAGGAGTTGTCGTTTTGTACCATTTATACTCGATGCATGTCGAACCGTTCAACTACATTTCCATTTACGATTAATGAATTTTTGTGTTTTTTGACTACCACTGTAGGGACAAACAATATGATTTGTGTCTCCTTTTTCACAATCATGCGTACCGTTTTCAAAATATGGTGTAGTTTGACCTTAAACTTGCATACCTTACTCGCTAAAACTTGCATCCAGTGGTCACCCAACGCAAGTTGTGGCGAAGTAAGGTCAAAACTTGAATCGACCTGCATTACTCCATTCGTTTCGAGTCTATTTGGCCAAATCTTAAAAGAGGAACCAAGTTTGTACTGTACAAAATGTTGGTAGGTGCTTAGGCATTTATAACAACAACAAAAATTAATTGACGTGCTCCAAAATCACACAATACATAGTCAAGTGTTGTTTTCCATCACAACTGACAGACTTCTAGATTTCAAACTTAATGCTTGTAGCCCCTTAACACTCAAGAATGTTAACCCTCGAGCAAATGTCTATGTTTCAATACCATTCTATGGTATAAAATTATTTCTTTCAGTTCGCCTATCCTATGCTAGTTGTGTCATGTTAAACCAAGCACGCTTCGACAACTTTGTAGTTCGTTGGTAATGTTACTGTATGGTAGTAAAATAGATAAAATGACTATGAGTTGCTGTGTCGCCTCATCTCTCATCTTTGAAGGCCTTGCGGACAGTGTGAGTGGAGTACCTTTGGAGACTATCGAGAGGACCATTTGACGGAAACTGTAAGTTGTTAAGATGGTTGGCGGTGGACTGTCTGGTGGTGTGATTGTGCTCCATTGCTCGAAATAATAATGCAGGAGCAGGCGTAGCTCAGTTGGTTGGTGCGCGGCCTTCGGAGCTGGAGGTCCCCAGTTCAATTCTCGGTGACTCCAACGTCTGCTTCGACTTTCCTCTGATCCGTGTAGTTTTAGCTTTAAATACCCGTAAAACGAAGCACTGACAGAGAGAGGGGGGTGAAGTGCTTACCGTCGGCTTCCATTGATACCAGTTCTAGGAGCTGACGGAACTACTGACGTTAAATAAGGGCTACCTTTATCTTTACTTTTACCTTTAAGAATAACAACTGCTACAAATAATATAAACACAGGTTTCAGATACGGCTTCATTTCGACGTAGTTTGAAACAGATTGCAGTTTTGATGCATAATTAATAACTACTACAAATAATGCAAGCACAGTTTAACTTCAGATGCTGTAAATGTAGTACATATGGCTTAACTTCGTAGATGATTGAAGTGAGTTACAGTTATGAGTGTTGTCGCGATTTTCCTGTTGGCCCAAAGGACAAACTACTAACTGACAGAATGGAGCCCCAGATTGCATCGATCCTTCGAAAATTAAGTTTATTCTAAGTTTTTTTTTGCCAAATCAAATTGCTTTAAACAATATACTTTGAGTAAATATGTAAGGAACTAGTGATAATGGGTGAAATTGGATATTACTAAGGAAACTAAATTTATTTTGTGGTGAGAAATAGGTTTAATTTGGAGGCGATAATGAAAAGATGAATCCACACGCGTCTGAAGAACGAATCTAATTGCAGTAAAATAATATGTGAGAGCAAACGGTGTGCGAGCCAGAAAACCCTGTATTTCTAAAAGGTAGACTTCATTTCCTTCCACCGTGGAGAGAAGCCAAGTTTGGTTAATCGTAATTTAGTTCCGCCATGCAATCCTTAATTTGAAGAAAATATATATTGGTTGTGTTTTGTTTGTTGGAATATTTTAGCCAAATAGAAATGCCTAACTGATGAGAATACTTATTTTGCAGCATCATTTATTTTGTCAAAGTGTACACTTCGTCACGTACAGTAAGAGTATGGGTTATGCAGAAATTGAAAATAATGGCAACTTGACATCATTTGAAAAAGTGACATCCATATTTTTCATATTCATACAGTTACACATCTTCAAGTTCAGAAAGCTGAATGAAGTAGAACATTTTGTCAAGAGATATCTTTCCTTTGTAAGTAGCGCACCGCACTTATATTGTCATTTTGGAATGTATTACCTGTACACATACCACCATCTGAGTAGTGCACCCACTTATATTGTAATTTTAGAATGTATTACACGTACACGTACCATCATCTGAGTAGTATACCCACTTATATTGTCAATTTGGAATGTATTACCTGTACACATACCACCATCTGAGTAGTATACCCACTTATATTGTCAATTTGGAATGTATTACTTGTACACGTACCACTATTTTAGTCTTCATAGCTGCATGTTACCAGAGTATACAGCACTTTCCGAAAACGTTTGTGTCGTGTATTGGTACATATCCAGACCGAAAATGGCGAGTAATGGGTTTTCAAAAAGAAAGTATTAATTAATACACTAGAATACAAGTTTCTAATTTGAAATACTAAAATAATCTTTTTTTACCTTCCTTGAAGATTTCCAATGCGGACATTTGATAAATTTATAAAATCAAAATCTAAAAATAATCATATTTGTCAAAATGCCATGGAATGAAGTTGTAATGGCAAGTAAGATTTCTTGTTAGACACGTAATCTTTTATAAGCCTTCCCACTGCTAATTTAAGCTTTAGCGAATAATTTAAATACCATTACCTTAGTGTTTGAAGTACGTTTGTATATGATGGGCAGTGAAACTATAACTTCAAAGACAGGCCTTTGTCGACATATATAGTGTAGCATTGTAAAGTTGTTCTGTCAAAAAATCCTTTTTTCAGTTTGAGAACACCAGTGGAAATGGTTGCATCTTGATCCTGTATTCCGTCATTTTATCACGTTCAACAGCAAGGTATGGAAACAAGTTTGATGTATATCAATACTGAAGTTTAGTTTGCGAGGAAAAGTGTTTTGCAGCCAAGGATTCCTTGTAGTTGGAGGTGGCAGAATTAATGGGGTAACTGATTAAATCCAGTTTTGACGATATTTCTATTTTAATACACAATACCAGGGCGTTTTGGCATTGGTCAAAGACGACTGTCAAAAAGATCACTAAAAGTGGTTTCAAACCAGGTTTTCTCCGACAAATCAACCACAGATGCTTCCCTTTCTTGACGGATTTGATATAGTACTCACCCAAAACTCTGCTTCTTGATGGAATAAATAGATTCTAGCAATCTAGAGAGCTTGAATCTATGAACTGGTCAATTTTTGTTTGGAATCTTATTTATGTAAGTATTGTTTATAACAAAATATTTACGTTATACAGTGTAAAGAACGATCTGAGCGAACCAGATGCTACCCTCATGGGTCCTCACGACTCTTGTACTCAGGTGAGGTTCACTGAAACAGACCTTGTCACATCTTGTCCTTACTCTGCTAGCAGAGTCTGTGTTTTACGTGCACGACCAATTCAAAAGATAGGCTCTGTCGGAATCGTGTTGTTTTTCTAATGAGCATGCGCGAGCATGGCAGAAACAAAACTTGTCAAACAAGCTTTACACCGGTTAAATTGATTGCGCTTGCGCGTAAGGTACGACTGCTAACATGTTACGAGCCTACTATTTCATGAAACTGGCTTAAAACTTGTTTGAACATGAACCATTGATCCTTGGACATGCTCGGTAGAAAAACAATAAGAGTTCAAGAGAGACTGTCTTTCGTGTCGGTCGAGCGGGTAAAAATAAGCTCTGTAAACAGGGTTTGAATTTTCTGAATTCAATCTGATCATCGCCAATTGATAAACCTTGATATGGCACTAGTTACCATTTCCTTTAAACTATTGTTTTCTCCATACATTCAGGGTATGATAAACCTGTTGTTAACCGGCAGAGCTGTTAGCCATGTTTTCAATGGAAACATCGAGTTTGATCGGAGAGGAAGACCGTTGGTAAGGAATTAACCTTCAGTCCAAACTGCTCAAAACGTAAGGGTGGTGGTTAGTAAATCTCAATTGTGCTGCACAATTCGGAAAACCGACATTCTTCATATCCTGTTAGATGAAAAGACTTGGAGGAACTGTTAATAGTTGTAACAATAGGAGTTGGCTTTGTCTTTTCTAGGCTTTGATATCGAGTCCCAACTGTTGTAGCTATTTTGGAGCGAATTGACTAGAAAACTACCGAAATAGATGAGTTAAGTTTAAATTTTATGTTTTGAAAACTGATTGATATGAACATTTGGCCTCTGTAGGCTCATCCTCACAAAGGAGTTGATTCTCGGAGTGAAATTGGTTTTCTTACAACTCAGGAGCACGAGCATCCCAACACTGTCACAGTAAGTATTCACAGTTTGTTGACCTCATGGCTTTCTTTCTCGTCAGTTTATACCTATCTGCCTGCCTGTCTGTCCACCTGTCCACCTGTCTGTTTGGGTTGCCACGGAGTCTGGAAAAGTCAGGAAATTTTGAAAATTAGCAAAAGTCAGGAAAAGGTCAAATTGGTTTTTGTCATAGGAAGTCCAGATAATCGACAAATGTCAAAGAAAAGTAAGAACGTTTTAAAATATAAGATAAGACAATTTTTAAAATTTTACCACAAAGTATCTCCATGTGGACTCTTGGTGTACTGCAACTGTCACTTTTTAACTCCAAGCATTATCACAGTTGGACGTAAATATTTTAAAATTCCAATACAATCATCACATGTGGGCACAATGTTTAAAACCTCTAACAGTTTTGATGCATAAATAAAAAGCAATGGCCTTAGACAAGACCCTTGAGGCACGACACTCTCCAGGGAAAAATATTGGCTTGATAGAGTACCGCTAACTGACATACGTTGCGTCCTTCCAGACAAGTAAGACGCGAACCAGTTATAAAAACCCCAAGTCACTCTTTCACTTCAGTCATCACAGGTGGGCATATCGTTCAAAACCCCCATTCACTCTTTCGTTCCACTCATCATAGAAGGGCAATATACTTAAGACTGCAATCGCTCTTTTACTTGTATCATCTTAGGTGGGCAGCATGCTTAAAACCCCCAAATATCCTGTCTGGGTAGTGAACACCGGTGATCGTTATGGAGTGCTGTTTTGCTTGAATAAAGATTTGTTGAATGACTGGTAAGTACCGTATACCTTCTCTCCCCCCTCCCTCCCCCCCTCCGAGAGTTGTTTCTGCGAGGCTATTGTACTTGGGAACTTTTTAGGGGTTACATATACATTCTAATTTCTATGACTTTCCTCAACGAAGAGGCCGTCTCGCAAGTATATTTAAATTTTTTCACAAGTAAACTTTTCTTCTTTTTTCCTTCTTTTCTTAACTAGTACTTTTTACTTTTTACTTGTAAAAGCATTAGGAATATTTTCAAACGCAGTAAGAAATAAATTATTATTAGGTGCAGATATAGAATACAAATGGATATAAATGGAGTGTACCATCAATCTCGGACTTTAACCGTAAAAATAAACAACACCAGTCTGTTGTTTTAGATATTCTTTGTTGTCAGATATATGTTCTGTAAATAATTTATGGACCTTCGACTCACAAAGGTGGCAAGATTTTTGGTTTGCAGCTTGTATCAACATTCATGTACCTTGTTTTGAAGGAAGCACGAGCGTCGAATGGAGTTATATTACTACAGTGGTTCTGCCAATCACAGTAGTACCTCAGATGACATCCTGCTGACAGTAGGTAGGTTCTTATGTTGTATACCAGTATACCCGTCTACACGTTGTGAATATGTGGTTCAGTTGACCAACATAGGTTAACACGGTATGATTTTTGCTGTAAAATCTGCTTTTAAGTTTCCATTTCTAGCGCTAGCCCTTCGTAAGAGCAAACTGGAGAATTGATGGGAAATTAGAGTTTAGATAGAAGGACATTCAGATGAGCGGATAGAAAAGTCAAACCGTGCTATCGGTTGAAGTTTGGACCATCCAACTGGTTCAAAACATGTTTGAAACACGTGTATGAAGGCTGTTGGAGGTTAGGAAGTCAATTAGTTCACGTATGGAGCTGTGCTGTAACAATGGCTCCACAGGCAACGGCAGATGACCTGCTGATAGTAGGTAGATCCTATGTTGTATACCTGTCTGCATGTATATGAAGGTTTTTAGAGACTAGAAACTCAACTAGTTCAAGATTGGAACTGTATTACTACAGTGTCTGTACTGGTCACGGCAGATCACCTAATACTGAGTGTAGTTGGTCCTATGTTTTATACCGGTCTACACGTGTACGAAGATTTTTGGAGGTTAGGTTCACGAATAGACCGACTGTATTAGTACAATGGCTCTACCAGTCACGGCAGATGACCCACTTCTGATAGTAGGTTAGTCCTAGGTTGTATACCGGTCTACACGTGTACGAAGATTTTTGGAGGTTAGGAACTCAGTTCACGAATTGAGCGTTTTTTCGCTCACGGCAGATGACCTATTGCTGAGAGCAGTAGGTCCTATGTTGAATAGAAGTCTACACATGCATGAAGATTTTCGGATGTTAGGTATCTCAGTTACTTCACGAAAAACATAGACAGCTCCTATCTGAGATTACTGCAACGGTTTTAGGTATGCCTTTTACGATGTAATCGTGTTAGGGAAGACCCTGCGAGGCTAGCGTGGTTAATTGTTGGCTTCCGCATCAGTGAGTAAATCCGTTACTGGCCATGGTGGTTTTCATTTAACAGAGGTTGATTTATAACCTAAAAACCACAACTTCTGAATCTGAAAGCGAAAGCTCCTCATCATACAGCTTGGTTTGGCCAGTAGTTGGTTTATTCAAATGTGTGAAAAGGATCCTTCTTCCATATTTATAATGACCCTTTTCGTACTAAATGTGAATAAAGTTTTTGTAAAGGACGATATATGAGCTACAAACCCGAAAGTTTAGAGGTAAAAATGCTCTTTTTTCACCCTTTCCCCCCTTCTGTAGATCCACCTCCAGTCTTTATCCGCGTCTCTGATCGATCGAAAACGTGCGATTTTCGACTTGTCTCCAAATAAGACCGTCTAGGCGCGTTCCTGGCCAGTTTTTACCTGTAAGCCAGGACGCACAAGTTGAAAAACAAAAAGGTTTAATATAGCATAATACAGGTACATGATACATATTGGAAGTTTTCATAGTGCGATGACCCGCGAGCCTATATAGATTTTTGCGAGATTTCAACAAAAAACTTGTAAGCCAGTGCCTACCTGGTTTACAGGCAGGTTTGCGCCTGCCGTCAGCTACACAGGCTATTCATCAAATAAACTGAGTTTGTTCCAGTGAGAATAATTAAGCGTAAACAGACTTGGCGTCCTATTGATAGTGTTTTGATATTCAACTTTTTGCGAGAAGTAATTGTAAGTTCGTTTTTAGTTGATTGTAAAGATGTTTTCAAAGACCTGTTGGCAACAAGTCTTTAAAAACCTTCTCGCAATCAACTAAAAACTTACTTACAATTGCTTCTCTAAAGATATTGATTTTGTATGAGGAAGTGTAAATACTAAAGTTTTTGGAAGGAATTTATACCGTTTCTCGTGCACGCTCTTTCTTTAGTGCAATAATAATAATAATAATAATAATGATAATAATAACAATAATAATAATAATAATAATGATAATAATAATAACAATAATAATAATAATGATAATAATAATAACAATAATAATAATAATAGTAATAACTTTATCATAATGATCAGGTCTTTTCAGTATCTAGAATTGTTGAGATAAAGCATTATAATTAAAACTGTTAAAAATACTGATATTATACAAAATAATTTGTGCGTTTGATTTCGTCTCGCATCAGATACTCGATATGAGTGTGAAGCACATTGTGATCCAGAGGAACCTCCACTGATAGAGAACTGCATCAGGACAAAGTGAGTTGTGTCTACTGTCTAAGGCCGCATTCACACTACTCACTAAGCAGGTTTCATTTAATCAATCAATCAATTAATTACTTCACTTCCCTTCCCTTCCCTTCCCTTCCCTTCCCTTCACGTCACTTCACTTCCCTTCCCTTCCCTTCCCTTCCCTTCCCTTCGCTTTGCTTCACTTCACTTTACTTTACTTTTACTTTTTTTTGGTTGGCCTGTAAATTTATTGAAAGATGCCCTATGCACGTTTAGAAGATTCATACGCCGTATTAATGCAAGATATTCTGTGACAAGAACAACATATTTTTATGCTGTTGCAAAAAGTTCTCCCAGAAGCACTTTGTACGAGTGTTAAGAGAAAGTTTACTCTGCACACATGCAAAACGCAAAATCGTCCGTATTCATAGGTAAATTTCATACGTAAACGTAGAAACAAATGCAATTGCACAATACGCAAATGCTAAATCAGTGACCATGAAGTCAGTTGACAATTCACACAATTAAAAAGGTTCATTGGAAGTTTTAATGAGAAAGTATTTTCGACTTTTTATTTTTAAGGTGGCCGGGAGCAATAATTGAGTGGAACGAGCGTAAGGAAACGTAACGACGGTGTTCTAAACAGACATGTGTTTCTCGGGACAACAAAGACTGTACATTTGGTAACCACAGTACGACCCCGTTCGTTTGAAAATCATTCGGCCGTAGTTTGCGGAGGGGCAGCGGCTTTGGATGTACAATTTCCTCGCATGCTAAGAATGCCTGACTGATCATGTGGCACCATCCCAGAAAACCGGTTTCAAAAACTGGTCTCAAAATGGCCACCATTTTAAATTTCAGTCGTTGGTTTTAAAACAGCTCTAAGTATTATCAAAACTCATTGTCTTTGAATACATTTATCAGCTTAAGTTGTAGATGGGCTAAAACTCAACTTGCCTGTTGAGTGTAATAATATTACTAGAACTTGTCTGTTTAATATTTCATTTTGCGGAATTCGTTTCTTTAGCAAAACGAGAAAATAACAGCGATCGTTGCTAACCTCGCAGTGCGTTCTGGGACGGTGTCTTTTGGGCAGACCTGAAAATGCGCGCCGATTGGCTAACGCTAAGCGCGTGATAAATGTCCGATCACCTGGTTGAAGACGACTCGGATACTATCTTACTGCCTGGCAACCTGGATAACTCAGCCCCCTGATTTTCGACTCTCGATAGTTAGGAACTATTCAATTTACATTGGGAAGTGAACCCGAAGAGACAGAACATTTTGAAATACACGTGAAATATTTATCTCATCGTATCCTCAAAGTATCTTTTTACTTTCCGAGTTATTTTTGGTAGATATTTTTCATTACGAGAATGATATTAAGAACAGCTGTGTTTATTGTCGCAAGGCCTCCGTCAGTTACATGTGGCCACGAACTAGTTCCTGTTTTGAAAGGTAGTATAGTTCGAAGACTTTGCTAATCATTAACGATCGGTTCCTCGGATACGTTTCCTGTATTTTGGGAATATATCAGAAGCGGCTTTCAGCCTCTTTTGCCATGTCATGAGTGTGTCAGACTTTAATAATTGTGTGTTTCAATTTAAGGTTGTCATAAAAACTAGCGAGATTCTCTGCTTGTTGCTGAGTCGTTATAGCCATTTTGAAATGAGCAAAAATAGCAGAACGAGTTTACATTTAACTTATTAAATAATTTATTGCTCCATCTCTATTTTATTCCTTTAAGGTTGAATATTTTTTTATAAATGAGATTTTTTAAAGTCTTTCGAAATGTGTGGCTGGTTCAGTAAACTGTAAGAATAGAGTGGTTCATAATTTAATTAGGTAAATAGAAATAAAGCAAAGCTTTTTCACTGATGGTTTTATGTGTGAGTGATCGTGTTAGTTTGCGCGCGCTAATATCTGTTTGTGTATAAAAGATAAATTGTGGCGCTTAAAAACGCTTCCAAAGAAGGCGTCCGAGCACTCAAGTACAGCTGCATATTCGGCGTCGTTGGCAGCTATTCGTATGCATATGTGTATGTGTATGTGTATGTGTATGTGTACGTGTAAGTGTACGTGTACGTGTACGTGTATGTGTATGTTTAATTTTGGGCGGGGAGGGGGTGGGAAAACGATTTGCTTGAACTTTTGTCGTGCAATCGTTGGTTGATTTTATTTCGCTTTTCGCCTCGTTTAATTTGCAATCCCGTGTCGTTCAACTTATTTTCGTTTTCTCGGCTCTTGCAGCAAATCTTTTTAACTTTTTTACACTCCATCCATCCCGCCCCCACGAAACGTAACTCTTTCACTACCAAAACTCTCCAGTGATGAATTGCCAAGTTCACATTGCTTGTCTTCATACATTTTCTATTAATAAGTTTGGAGAATTTTGCATTTCATAGTTTGGGCGGGTGGTTAATATTCCTATTCACAAAAAGAATCGACTTATTTAATTCTAATACTATATCTTTAAAATATTGTATTTAATTCTGATACTATTAGAAGGTTGGAGTGAAAGAGTTAAGTGTCTGCGGAAATGTCTGCCTGTGTATCGGATGGACCACAGGAGTCCCACTCAGCGGAGTTCTAAATTTTCACGTATTGACAAAGTAGTATTTTCAATTTCAGTTGACTATACTAAGTTATATGAAGTTAAATTCTGGAAAAGATTATTTTTGTGTCAAAACAGATGGTTAAAGGTAAAAATCATACAAATAATAAAGTTCCATTGATACCCATAGTGATTTGCAGTTTGCTGTAGGACGACCATATAAACGTGCGATTTATTTCTTATCATGGACATTTGTTTGGCAAGATCCGCGACGATTTGTCCAAGAATAATTTGCTCTTTTTGAGAAACAAAATCTTTATCAAATCTGCTGTTGTAAATTTATTGATGTCTCCCCATAGGACAACTGCATCTAGACTACAGATGGTGTTCTAAAAAACTATTTGGTTGTTGTGGATAGTTATCAGAACAGTTGGTGATTGTACGTTTCATACTACGAGCATTTTATATTTTTGTTCAGTTTCTGCCGTGGTCAATAGTTTCGTAGCTTACGGAAATCCATTTGTTCCAAACTTAAACATTTTATCATCGTTTTCTGGGTGGTGCGCCGCCGTGTGTTTAATAAACTGCGAGTTTTCTCTGAAGGTCTGCCCGCAGTCCTCGCAGACGTACATCTTTGATCTCCTCTCGCGGAACCCGAACTTTAGCACGACCCCATGCACGCGAGTAAGGTGCGCCTCCAACGAGCATCGTTGCGTAAACGACTTCTCGCAGTGACTGCACTTGAACGGTTTGATGCCAGTGTGTGTTCTGATGTGGCGTTTTAAGTCAAAAGTATCGTTGAAGCCCTTACCACAAAACTGACACTGGTAGCGCTTATAGAACGAGTGCGATTTCAGGTGTCGGCTGAGCAACCGTTGAAGTGGAAACGCGCTCCCACAGATCTCGCAAGCAAACTTTCCTTGGCTCTGTTCGTTTCGCAGAATGTGTTCGTGTCTGTTGATTTCGTTCTCGCCATAGTTGTTGTCTTTGTGGTGAATGTAGCTCCCGTTTTGCGAATGATGAAAGCTCTGAGCTACCGAGGGATAGCCTTGATCGTATGCGACTGAAGGATGACCAGAACAGCCATAAAATGTTTTGTATCCCTCGAGTAAAACTGGCGAAAAACAAGACGACAGAGCAAAAATGTTGGCATAGGTCGCGAACGGCCGCCATATGTTCTCAGAGTTTACTTTGGTCGGTCTCGGGATCGTTGGAAAGCTAACTTGAGGGAGAGCGTCGGAGGTGTCGTTTTCTGAGCGCCTTTTCTCACTTTCATAGAGCACAGTCAAGAGATCTTGTTCGCTTCTGAAATCATTGCTTTCTGGTGTATAAGGTTCAGTGTTTGAGCTTTTTACGCCCATGTGTTTAGAGCATTCTTTTTGTTCTTTCTCGATATGCTTCTGTTGGTCGCACTCCGCGCTCTGTTTGTCCACATTCTCGGCGTCTTGAAGAGACGAATGGATTTCTCTTGTCGTGAGATTTGGATGGTTTAAGAGATGGATCTCTGAAAAAGGAAAATTGAAAAGCCTTTTTAAAATCCTATTGATATTTTTAAACCAAAGAGATCATTAACCTATACTCTCTACATATAGACTGGTTTCCTTCGAAGAAATCTGTTCAGTCAGCTTCGGAGTTTTGAAAAACTTTAAACGTTGCAGTTGTCTTAAAGACGATCAAGTATTCTTCATAAACTAGTATCTGCTCAAGAGTTAAGTAGTGTGGAAAATGCTAGAAATGTGGGGTTTTGTCTGGACTGGACAGTTTTAGATCTCAAAACCAGAATATGAGTATGTCCAGAAAGGTACATAATATTTTGGTAGCACTATAAGAAAAAGTTTCTGTCGACAGGTAAAGATTTGTTGAAAAATAACATTTACTTGTAGGTGCTTCGTGTGAGCAGCTGTGTGTTTTGAGCTGTGTGATCTATAACCTTACTGCTGTTTTACACCACGAGGTGAAATCCGTTACAATCGACAGGAAAAAGAACTGGAGTACTCATAAAACAGCGGCACAGTTGGTGCTGTACGGTACCGTTAATTTTTAGGCAGCTGCGCTTGTGTAGGTTCTGACTCGAAACTTCTTGAGTTTTTCTAGCCTGACGATTAGATCAAGTTCTTATATCATTTAAGTAATTTTTGTAGAAAAGTCTGACAAATTGGTTTCGTATGTTCCAAGAGAATGGCAATATATGAAGAGCGTTACTAAAGTGCTAGCGAACAAACGAAAAGGTTTACAAGTACTGATTAAAATTTCTTTCCAATAATCCTGCACGTTTATATTTTTCGTCTGAGAAATTTTTTCAAACAAAACTTAGAAAATCTATGAATGATTTCCCAGTTGATAATAAAGGGTCCAAATTTTTATGCGACCAAGATATTTATAGTATAGTGTAAATTTTTCAAAATGCTACTCCAGACGACTTAATTTCCATATATCGAGTCTGGTAAACTTAAGGAGTTCCTTTAAAATTTTATTTGGCTCAATAGAATTTGGATTAAGTTCTGCTTTAGTGTCGCCCACTTTTTCACTGGAAATGTGAAATCTTTGTTTCTTAAAAGAAAACATTTCAAACCAAGACTTTAAAAGTAAAGATTCATCATACAGCACAGACTTTGCTAAAGAGTCTAGTTCATGTTTTCTTCTTTGCTTTACAAGTAAGTAAGTGTCCGAAATGAATGAATAAATGTTCAAAAATTTAACATACGATGGCGTGTCTAGTATGTGTTTCCGAGGTGGGTTGCCTCATGTAACCACAGCTCAAGTGACCCCTTCCAGCCACAAAATATTGGATGTAATTTTCCCATTGCAAAATAACTTGGTTCTATTGATATATTGTAAGGAGAAGATAAGCTAAAGCTAAATCCTTTGCCGAGCCAAGTGGCTCATAAGGCTGGCGCTTATCTCCGGTTTCCGTAGTGTTAAGCGGATGAGAGTCAGCGACTCCCCCTGGACAGGACACTAATCCATCGCAGGTTAGCCCCCAGCAGAAGCTGGTACTCATTTATACAGCTGAGTCGTTGAACCAAAAGGGTTAAAGCATAATGTTCAAAGAAATGAAGGTTATGGGTATATTGCAACTGAGCCCGCAGAGAAAATTTTTGTCGAGATATTTTGATTCCCACTTATCATTTTCGGTAGTTGGCCTGTTACATTAAAACTTTAAGACGTTCTTTATACGTTTCCAATTGGAGTTGTACATACTCTTTTTATATGAAGGAAGTTAGAGATCGTTTCTGGTTAGTTATGAAATTTTAGATATTGCGGATTTACTAGTGCCGGTTGCTAATTCACTAGAGAAGAAGAGGCAGGGAGAATACATTTGGTTTACATTTGGCTTCGTCCATCACAAACCAATTGAGATCGTAAGATGTTGATCATGAATTCTAAACTGATTATTAAAGTGATAAAAATTCGACAACTCATACCAACTGAACCTTATAATGTTGCCGAAAGTGTTTGTATCGCCAGGTGATTTCATTTAGTGAAGAAGGAGAAAGTAGTTACTCTGGTTAAAAATTTAGATTTTATCTTAAGATATCCCACCTTTTCGACTGTTATTCCAGCTTTTATCAAGGGTTAAAAATTGATAACACAGTTTAAGACTTTGAATCAACTAATTTTTTATTTTAACCAATATCACTTACACCGCTGATGAAGACTCAAAAAAACGTCGGGAAAACATTTTTATATATAAAATATAATATCTAAATTTTTAATCACAGTAGCTATATTTTTATTTACAAACCTTGGGGTTTACAGACGTTAATACTCTGTTTCTGATACTGGAACCGCGTCTCACACTAAATATAGTCATAGAACTGATTTTATAAAACTCTGAATATGTAATAGGTCATTTCGATAGGAGGAAAACACATCGATGATACCTTAAACGAAGCAGCCCCACTTGCAGCACAATAGTTAAAAACGAAATTAATTTTACTGTAATCGTGAAACGCAAAGAAATGATCATTGTAACGCCTATGTGTGTTCAGTATTGTTGTTACTAATATATGTGTATAAGGCCGCCCAAAGGTACTGACTTTATTAAATTATTAATACTTTTTCGGAAATGGCGACCATGAACTGTGGCTGCACTAGATTGAATATACAACATGCAGATTTTTGATACAATTGCAGTTATCGCAGAGATTTGAGAGAACTAAAATAATTTCATACAGAAATGATAAATTAGCTGAAGCAAGACAGAGGGAAGCGAAGAGAGAGGAGGAGAAAAGTGAGACTGAGGAGGGAGGGGAAGAAAAGAAAGGAAGGGATCTTTGAACGATTACTGAAAATTGTACATGACATTCAAACCTTATTTTATGCGCAATATCTGTTTCAGAACTGAAGAACAGTTGCATGATATCCGTTTCCTTAATAACGAAACTAATGGAATAAGTGCCGGTCATAATATATAGCTAGGGCTAGGGCTGAAAAAAAAGTGGTTGGATAGCAAATAGTTCTCGCAAGTTTTACATGTAGGTAGGTTTTCAAAGTCATTTGTAGGCCGAGAAAAGCCTCGAAACCAGGTCGAGTCGATGATTTTTGAGAAGGAAAAATAATTATATTTTCAGCTCTAACCCCGGCCATAAATAGTGATCGGTCGCTAACGAAAAATTATAGTTGGAAAGTAAAAGTTTTTACATCTAATCTCACGTGAACACTTCTGTCTTGACAGTTACAAAGTATATTTTGTTTGGGCTCGTAAATTGGCGCAGTTTTCGGAAGGACGGAAGAAATAAGCTAAGTTGCCAACTTGTTTCCTGCTTGTCCGTGTAGTGACGCACAATTTGACAATTGATATTCTATTAAGGATTTCTTCTGTTCACCAACAGCTTTTGTTTGACTTTGTCATCATCCGCGGGTTATAAAGCTTAGCGACTTTAACATCGCAAATCTTGTTATAAACAGCTCTTCTTAAAATGTTTACACCCCGCTTTCCACTGAGAATTGAACAAAGCTTTTCCTTCCTTAAGAAAACCGAAGTATTTTACAATAGCAAGCGAAATGCAGATGATGCTGCGAAACTCAGCCCGTAAAGTGAAATACAGATAGTGTGTGTTGTGAAAGAAAGACTGATATTGTTCGTTTGTATAGAGAAACAAGCATTTGCTTAACTTGACAGTTGGTTTGCTAACTGTCCAGCCTGATAAAACACTTGTTAATTGATTCAAGGTTTTCGTTGTTACAACGGCAAAGTCTAAGCCGCTGAAAAAAGAACCAAGTGCATTTTAATATGAGGTCGCGACCGATGGAAATGTGAAAAAACAAACCGCGAGTTTTTGACAGTAAAGAAAAGAGATTTCCTTTGTTTTGTTGATAGAACATGCGTTTACTCTTAAACGTTATACAAAACATTCATTATCTTGCAATTGTTGTTTCCATTAGTGCTTTTGTCTAACGTTTTAAACCCGAAAATAATGTACTGCGGCATTTAAATATGAAAGGTTTCAACGATACATTCAGATTGCATTGTTCAATTCCTTTTAGCAATTAACTTAAGAAAGGAAAATATGCTTGCCACTATTGTTCAGGAGAGAAGATTATAAATTGTGCTCAAGAAAGCATTTCTCAACAAAGACTTGACACCGAGGGTTTTATAAACAACAGTTTTTAGTCGGCTGTACCTAGACAAAAGACATCAAAAGGATGGAAAAGTGCCCTCAAACATTCTTGTGTCGTGTATTGTGAATCAAAGGCTAACACACGTTCATATATAAACGAATCTGTCTCCGAACTGTCAAAAATAATCGCGTATTGAAACTGAAAAAGTTTGAATCTATTGATGTATACAGACTTGTTGAATATCTGTTTGATAAGCTAATTTCTATTGTAGATGCCCATTCCTGTCAATTACAATGCGGTGGGGTTTTTTTTGTATTGCAACAAACTGCTTTCTCATGTACAGGTTGTGTGACTCCAACCTTATGTGTGTGGAGAGGAAGTGCTATGATTCTTGTGGTTTAACGTGAGATATTTGCATCTCAGCTTTAGTCATTCCCGGTTATTTCTTCGGAAAATAAATCAAATCATCTTTTGTTTCTATGATAAAGAAACTCGCAACTCTATTGTTTCTTTTCCAATCTGAAAGACACCCCACTGTTTCATGCAACTCCTATTCAACTTTGCTGCTCGACCAAAAAGAGTTAATTAATATTTCGGAACAGAAAAATATCGCATTATTGTTAACAAAATACAGGAGGAAAGAGTTCTGTATCATTTCTGTCACCTCGTGTTTATAAGCTCAAAATCCTATGCTATGTTCTGCATACAAGAAACTAAAATAATTGTAATGGTATTAAAATCAACACCGTTTGCTTACCATTTCGTCGACAATCTGTAGTACTGTCTGACTCTTCCAGACTCGGATTTATCGTTCTTATTTTCTTTTGCTTGACAAGAAAGGCTTTGGGCATGATGTTTATACAGGCTTTAACGTCCTAACGCAAACTCTGAAGAAATCAGTTGAGATTACTGATGTATGTGGGCAAAAGTATGACCTCTATTTGTAACTAAGAAACGCGGAAAAAATGCTATCTTTAACCACCGTACGGTTTTAAAATGTTAGCAGTTGAAGTGTTCGTGTACAAATCAACTGGCCGAGTGCCGAAATCTAGAGTAAAAACACTCTACTCCTGTTTGCTTTCCGTTAAGACTTAAGAGCGTTTTATTGGCGAAAGAGGCGTGTCACGTGACACGGGCTAATGGCCCTAACAAAGACAACTGGCATGTGTTGTAGTTACAAAGTTACTTCGGTCAACAGAAGACAAGATGCGCTGGCTGGTTGTACGGAAAGAGAAAACAAGGCAGGGTGAAAGAAGTTGCACTCAAAAGTGAATTAAAGAAGGCTGCATAGATGCTGAAAAATAAATCACTGCGGAAATTCAAATCACTGCTTGATGAATGGGTTGTGACATTGGGCGGAGCAGATGAGAAAAAAATTATCAAAACACCATAGTTTATTACGGTCTTTGTGCATTTTTTCAATTGTGTGAAGCAAAATCAAGTTAGTTAACTTTGGGTGAAAGATACGTTAACGAAACCTTTTCCAAACACCAACATCAAGCTATTTTAATGTGGCATAAAGTTTTCCCAGATGTACAACGAATTATTTGAAATGATCTGAGAAGCAAGAAAGAAATCCATTATACCGATATGCCAAAAATAATAGTCTAGTTTTGCATTTCGCTAAAGCCGTAATTGCTTTTAACAGCTCGGTCAAAAAACTTTTTCACCTTGCATGGGTTCTTAACTAATTCTATACGAAAATGACATGTTTTAAATACTTATTTCCCCCTGTGTGTACGGAATTCATTTTCAAAGATGTGTATTTTCAATACTGTACACACAACAGATTGTACAGTTGATATGTCCGCTTTTCAACTGAATATCAGAATTAACCGAAAACTTAAAAATACCGAAAAACATAATTTTGAACTTGAACGCTGGACAAGCAGTACAGTTTGTTCCGGTTGTGAGTAACATCAAATTGATAGTTTATTTTCTAACGGAATAATGTATATTATTTTTTTAGTGTCACTCCATCACAAAGAAGGAGAAGAAATTGTTTTGTTCACTTGCAACGCATGGCAGCGCACGTGCCACGCTAAGCAAACTCGACAAGACAATGACTTCTTTTTCAAAAGAAATTACGCGAACTCTTGTTTTAATTGAAAACTGTGAATTGAATCTTCTTTTCTAAATAGCGAGTTAATATCAAAAATAAATGAAATTTCTCTTACCATTACGCTTTGAATAAGGGAAAATCTTACATAATTCAAGAACACGAGTCGGTTTCTCCAATTAACCCGAGACTATCAAACCTTGTTAAATATTTTATACAAAAAGCATTCCAAGGAAAAGAACTTATTACATTATCTGTACTATATCTAGAGAGGAAAAATAATTTATCCGGAAGTAAAGTGTCTTTTATCGACTGTGTCATGAGTGTGTATAAGTTTCAATCTCGGTAAACATGGTCACAGCTCTCGTTCTTGACTATAATGGCGTAGAACGTAGTTTGAAGCTGTTCTGGTTCCGCGTATCTTGCGGCTGTTTTTCCTCCCACCAAACGCAATTAGGACAAAACCATTAATAGGGCCTGCCCCTTTCGATAATTTTTCACCACCATTTTCGGCCACAGACCGCGTACCAAATGTATTACAAAACTGTTTTCACTGAAGAGGTGTCGCTTGAAATATAAGAAAGGCTTTTGAAGACAACTGCTCCAATTAAATTGACTCATCAATTGTGCTGTGTCATGTGCTACAGGAGTAAGCTAATTAGCACTCTCTTTATCCTTTTTGTGTCCTCCCCCTTCTTGACGTAAACAGCGTTATGAGCGGTAAATTGGGAAATGAATGGTTGAACACTTCCTGCTCCTGTCCTATCACTATGTTTAAACTTCAAGTATAGAACTGACAGCAGCACTTTGTAGTTTGAAATCAGCGAAATAAACCGAAGAAAAATCAAGCAACTTCGACTGAAACAGTCCTTATCATGGTTTCTCAGCAATTGTCTTAAAACGAAAAACCTTTGACACTGTTGGAAAGAGTACCTTGAAATTAACATGAATCCGGCTAATGTTCAGCTGGTATCTTAGACAGAATCGAATATATGGCAAAGTGAAATATATATATATATATATATTTTTTGAGACTTTTGTTTGGTAGAACGAATGTTTGCCAACCGATATGATTTTGCGATTCAAACGGACTATCAACGTTTAGAAAAAAACTGCGACAAGTTCCATTGTTTTAAAGAGTCTGATATGTGATCTTTTTCATGTGGATAAATCACAGAAAGAGCTTTTTGCCCCTCCGTGTTTGTCGTTTACAGAACAGCCAAATTTTGCGTTGCTTAGTTGAGGTGGTCAATTTTATAATAATATAATATAACTGGCTTCTAAAAGTTACCGCTATTAACTATCTTCATCAAAAATTTACAACAAGAAAAGCTTGATTTACTACGCAATTGGCGTGGACGAGCCTGTTGTTTCATTAAAAAAAATGATAATAAAACTGTTTTTGTCAATCAGTTCTGATCGATTTTAAAGGAAAACCGGTGATTGCAGGTGAAATGGACTTCGAAGCATGCATGCAAGGCATCAAGTCATTTGAATAATAGCAATTGAATTCATACAGAATGCATTTCGTGGATTGCTAGTGAGAATTACTGAAAACCTTAAGAATCCGGCAGTCCTGTTTCATTTAGCAACTAAAGCGGATCAGAGGTCAAAACTAAAAAGAAATTGTTTAATTCTAGCTTGAAGCAGCCAGAAATATTAAATAATATAATTTTGTTATCCTCTGTGATCCCAGCTGCCGTGAGTGATCTTAAGAGACTGATTAAACATCATGATTTTACCATAAATCGAATTACTTACTAACGACAAACTTCTTGAATGCAAATACTGTTCAGTTACAATTTTTGAATCAATTAAGCTTTTTATGTTTCAAAAGCTAAAGTCATAGGAAACGTAGGTTTTTGGCCTCAATCAGTAAATCTGGTTAGAATTTTGTTACAAAAAACAAAATCACTGACAGAATAGATCAGTAAGCGAGTGACGCATAATCTCAGAAAACACCCTGTTTTAACACTGCAAACAAAGTCAAGTTTTGTGTACGACGAAGATACATGTAACTCAAATGAAAAATGTATAGTATTCGGGGTGATAATGTCTTTAAGCGCTCAAGAAAAACATAAATATCAACTGTTTGATCGTAAACAACAAGGTTGTGTCTAAGCATATTGTTTCGGCCATGTTGACATACTAACTCAATTGTTGGCTAACACGAAGACTCAAGCTTCATCGGTTAGTCCCTCATGTCACTGGTACATGTAGTTGTAGTCATGATTGTGTCAGATTTAAACGTACTAGATCAGTTGCTTCCTGTAGGTATGAGAGACCGTGTGTTTATTGGCCCAGCGTATTTGCTGCTATGTGTGTAACCAGTAGTTAAAGCAAAGATTGTGTTCCTGATTTGAAACTTACTAAATCAGTTCATGGATAACGTGAGAAAACCAGCAAACTTGAGTTTGAGATTGAGTTTTAAAAAAATACCTGACACAGTTATCCGCTTATCGGTAAGGATCTGTTAGTGGTAAATGAGTGAAGATGCTGTCTGCATGCTTTTAAAAACACTAACTCAGTACATGAGAAGCTGTTCATCAGCAAATTTGAGCTTAATTCGAATTTGAGTTTGATTTTGGCTCAAAGGATTTGACACATTTGTTCGTTTATCAGTAAAGATCTGCTAGTGATAATAGAGTGAAGATTGTGCCTGCTTAAGAATATTAAATCAGTTACTGATCAACACGAGCACCTAACACTACTACTACTACTACCACTACCACTACCACTACCACTACCACTACCACTACCACTACCACTACCACTACCACTAC
>JANSTQ010094433.1:0-14413 GCA_026167885.1 Bergia puertoricense
GCCTCACGGACAACCTGGTTTACGGAGCCACCATAACAGCCGAAAACAGATCAACAAAGCTATACATTGGAATGACTAAACTTCCATTCAAATCACGCTTTAACAACCACAAAGTCACAATAAAGCATAAAAGCCACGTGTATGTATGTATGATGTATGATGTATGTATGTGTGTGTGTGTGTGTATGTATGTATGTATGTATGTATGTGTGTGTATGTGTGTATGTATGTATGTATGATGTATGTATGTATGTATGTAATTAACGCACAAAACAGTAACAATCAGCTGTTGTTTATTGTATTTATTACCCCTTTAAATTTCCAATACAGCAACCCCTCATACGAATCTCCGCTGTCAGTTATCTGAATTAATGATGAGAGTAATTATTTGTTTTATTCTCGCCAATTAAAGATTAATAAGTTTATGCTATCTTGATTAGTAGTAGTAATAGCATCGAGTGGAGTCCAGTTCGGTCTGTAATCATTTGAGTGATTAAACAAAAATGGACGAGCGCGTAACGCGAGTCTTATTTATCACGAGAATGATTAGTATTGTATTTTTCTGAAAATAAGAGAAAAGTCTTCTGCACTGGTTGGCGACAACTTGGAACTATTAAACTTGAGGAGATTGTTGACAACGGCAAGGCAAATTTGCAGTTGTTTTGTTTCAAAGGGTTGTGGCATTTCCATTGGATACAGAAACTTATTTGAGTTGAAGTCCATTTTATATGATGAAATGTTGCTGTAGGAAGTAAAATTCTCAATTTTGTTCACAGTTTTTTTACACGCTTTTTTATAACAACTAGATATCTAGGCCGAGGCTCACTGTTCTTAACTTTTGGGGCTTTTCAGCCTCAAATTGTTCCTAAGGTTTTTTTAATTTTATCTCTACATTGTTGTACCATATATGCCTCTTCAACTGTCAGATTGCTAATTCCAATCTGTTCTAACGCGGCGGAGAGATCAGATACTGTACATTTAACCGAACAAGCCGTAAGATATAGAGTTACTTATTTTTTAGGAAACAGTTTTATATTGTTAAAGATTAATGTATGAAAATAAATGCTGCGAAAATATTAAAACTTTGGAGTGTAATTACTGGTTCGGGTTAAGTATTCATCTTGAAACATTGTTGGAGGCTCCTAGTCTTCCAAGCCTCAGATTGTTCTTAAATTGTTCTCAAATTTTGGGCAATTTTAGCCTCGCTCATTGTTTCTATTAAGTTGTTCTCATGAAAGAAAGCGTGTAGTTTATAATTGTAAATTCTGTCACACAACTTGACAAATTTACATACTTCAGAGTTGGTTAAAGACAGAGAACAGGTATACAGGATTGTTCAGTTCTGCGTTTGCCGCTTATAAAATGATTTCCCTTCTATTTTTTCTCAGCTCTAAGACCACAGTTCAACAACTTGTGAGTCAGTTCATCGATTTTAAGCGGTTCTACAATGTCTATTTCTAACAAGCGACGAGTGTGTGGATCCAAGTCTTTTATACCTTGAAAACGATCTTTACGACTTGAACAGTCGACTTGTAAAGACCCCTTCCTGTAATGTCGACACGCACGAAATTCGTTTGTGATCGGACGTTGCTCTGGCACGCTGTTAATTCTACTGCGTGGAACACGTTTACTGCTGGCTTGTGTTGCAGGCAGTTTCACTGAATGGTCGTCTTCATCTTGTTCTTTTGAGGAGGATAAACAATTCAGATGTAAAGATCCTCTCCTGTAATGTCGTCTCGCACGAAATTCGTTTGTGATCCGACGTTCCTCGGGTTCGCTGTTAATTCTACTGTGTGGAGCACGTTTACTGATGACCTTTGGAGGAGATAGTTTCATTGAAAAGACGTCTTCTCGTTCCTTTGAACAGGACCTACTCGTAGCGATCATATTGCTGCTACCACTCTTTGTAAGACCGCAATGTCTTCCGTGTTGAGTGTCGTGCTTTGTGGGCCCCTGACAGTCGTGTTCTTGGTTCCTGTTTAGAGAAGAAACTCTAGTAAAGCGGGCGAAACGCGCTTTCCATCTTCTCATATTTTCTTCTGCGGCCATGACTTCTTGTATATACGTCGTAGTTCAGCTTGTTAAGGAAAGAAACAGCGCCAATCTATTTCCAGATGAACAACCTTACTTAATCAGAAAACAAGCGAAAAATAACATTTTCATCTAAAACCAGCAATATTATTAGATAAAGTTACATTCAATTTTGTAATTATTCTTAATTTACTACATTGCTGCTTCACCATATATGGTAGTGTTCAGTCAGTTAACACAAATGATAGCACGAGCCTATAATTAGTTTATATGCGCTTCTCTGATTTATCTTCTCATCCTTCCTCCTATTAATTATATCCAATTTGAGATCACTAGTGATTCTTGCAATCTGATTGGTTCCCAACAGCAGTGATTACTGAATTTACTGTTTTGAACAACCAATCACGAAAAAAATTGAAACAACCAATCATAGCACAGCACAGCAAGAAACGATTGCATAACGTGTGGCATTTTTGACATGTACTTGCAGCAAACAACACAAAAATGGATGACACAGAATTAAATAACTTAGTTTGATATCAAAACGGATATAATAAATTAGTAATCGAGCTTCATGTCATGCAAGTTGGGTCTGAAGTCAAATCAAACTAGCGCTACGCGCTCGTTCAATTTTGAAATCACGCGTATAATTTCAGACTAAATTGCACTCCACTCAGTTTAATTACCATTATTAATCACTCAATTAGCCTTGAAGTTAATGAAACTTGATGTAAATTAATCAACTGAAACAAAAATCGTTGTTGCTGTTGACTTAATTAGTACCACGAATTTCTATTCTCACATTAAAGAAGCCATCATTTTGTACAAAACATTATGTCACTCACGTTTCAACCTCTTAATATGAGAAATACAGTATATTTTCAATGAAAATATTGTAACGGTGACACATTAGAAAATAAATAGCGTTAAAGTTATTTTTATATAAGAATTATTTCAAACGTACATAAGAATTAAAAAGGTTATTGTTCTTCAATAGCAACATCAAAAATAGTTACGTTATAAAGTTAAAAAAAAAATCTAAATTACGGGAAATTTTGAATGTTTTCGCTCACAAGGTGTATACAGAGGATATTACATGGGCGCACGGAGATACGAATTTTATCTTCGAATGTTGACAATATCTTTCACAAGTGAGCAAAGCGAACGAGAGAGAGATGTTTTAAGCACAAGAAGTAAAATTCGTATCTCCAAGTGGCCATGTAATGTTCTGTTTATTCCATTAATACATACTAGTTATGCAATGCTTTCGAGTGGGATACCGTGGAATATGCCACGCGTCTCTTGTATTTTCCGTATTCACACGAGCCTTTTTTTATATATACGAAGAAAATACAAGTGGCATGTTCCACGGTATCCCACGAGAAAGTATTACATAACTACTTTATCCCATGCCTAAATCTTCGGAAAATTTACGGAAATCTTCTGAAGAGTTTGGAAATCTTCGGAAATGTTCAGAAATTTTCGGAAAACTTCGAAAACGGTTCAAAACAGTTTTTGAGGAGTTTTTATGATGTTTTAAAATTTTCGAACAATCTTCGGAAATCTTCGAATTACTGTTCGAAAATCATCGCAAAATTTGCGAACGTGATCCGAACTGTTTGAAAACGTTCGCAGAATTGAAAAGTATCGGAGCTGATTTTGGGAAGTCTTCAAAAGGATGAGAGCATAACTGTTGCACACGAGTAGTGACGGGAAAGTGGAGTGGAATACCCGATGCATACCGCAGATTATGCAACGGCTTTCCTTTGTTCTGATTGACTGTTTTTTCTTTGGCGTGGGATTGAGATAAATATGAGGCACGATGCTGTTAATTTTAAAACGACAATCAACCATTACATTCGAGGACAAGAATAACGACAGGAAAAAGCGGCCGCAATGAGATTAAAAGAGGGCGTGAAAACTACGAGCGCTGATTGGATGACAAGTGTTATGATAGACAATAACTCGATAAAAAGCCTTGAAACATGTGTTTATTTCGCTCCGATACTGGTTCGCTGTGGCTTTTCACTGCCGGTCTATTGCAGGCTCGCACCACAGGCAGACCACAACATACATCTTCACTTTTGTAACAAATAAAATGCCTAAGTGGCATATAAGGCTGCCAAATTTACCATGAACAGTAGCTAAATGACAATAGTCCCAGAGTCCAATATATAAAGAAAACTAAACACTGGCTCTGACTATTAACCCCATCTGGCCCGGGAGGGACGGGGGGCAGAAAGTGCCCACGCCAACTTTAAACCACTATAGCTCAGAAGCGCTTGTAGATACGGTAACGATATTTAGTGACTTTTCCCGAAATTTATTGGGGAATCATTTGACGTGCCGTTTTTGTCCCACTTAATTAAGCTGTTGCCATGGCAACCACTATTTCAGTGACAAGTTTGGAAAAGTTTTTCACTAATTTTTTTTCAAAAAACATTTTTTTCACTGTTTTTGCATTAGAATTGTCAATTTGCGCGTTTCAAATGTATTTCCAATGTTTTCAAACATATTTTGAACTTTTTCGCTGATTTATGGGCCATGAAATCCAAAATGGCGTCCTGTAACGTCATATGACGTCACAAAAGGTTAATAAGTTAATTGATCATCTGGTAATGCCTTAATTAATTAGTATACCAAGTTTAGTTGGTATAGCTTTAATGCTTTTTGAGAAAAGTGGCGGCGGGCACTTTCTGCCCCCCCCCCCATCCCTCCCGGGCCCAGGAACCACAAAAAAGCCCTGGCCAAATAGGGTTAAAGGTCTAGTTTTATTGGAGGTTTGCTGATCCTCCCGACTCCTTGTCATCTACACGGTTTGCATTGCTGCAGGAGTTGGAGGGCTGACTGACGGAGGTGGTTCCCTTATGCCAGCAGCTTGCTGAATTGGTTGAACTGGCGCTACGTCCGTCACCACAGATGGTGGATCAGCAGGTTGGTGGAGGTCTGTTGGCACCGGCGCTTTTACTATAACTGGTTCAGCATCGCCACCCTTCGTGCTGCGTATGAACTTTCTGTTTCGGCGATAGATTGACCTATGAATATCAACTAGACAGGATCTCAGGACGATCTTGTTGATGCAGAACCCTCTTTTCCATTTCTTGCTTGTGTCTGTGGGAGGGCTAGCCAATCTGTTTGGTCGACCAATGGGCAGCTGAGGAAGCTCTTTTGACCTAAGGTCAAAATATTTCTTGGCTTTTCTGCGCTTTATTGTGAGTTTCTTCTCAACCTCTTGTTGGACTTCGGGCTCCAACAAGTGTTAGGATAGCGGGCAGAGTTATCTTGGTCCTTTTTGACATCAGCCTTTATACTGGACTACTTTCCAATCCTTCTGTTGGTGTATTTCTATAGTCTAGAAAGCTTAACCACCTATCTCCACCAGATTGGTCATCTTTCTTTTGTAAGATCTTTGCAGTTTTTACAGCTGCTTTCACAAAGCCGTTGAATTGATTGAGACGTATGGTGTTCAAACTGCCTTCAGCGAATATAGCGTATTCTGCACAGTTGGACTGGGGACCATCGTTACTGTATACTCGATCTGGGATCTCATAACGCGCGAATTACTGCTTGGTCCTGTCGATGAGGTTAGCGGCTGTAGTTTGGGACACTTCGTTGACTTCACAGCATCCACTGTAAGCTTCCACTGTTATTAGGAAGTCTTTACCATCAAGAGTGCAGAGATCTTGTGCGAAATACTTTTACTTTTACAATTTTAATCCGCAAAGGTGGTAGCCATCACGCGGATATGGGAAGTGCTAGTGCAAATAAAGTTATAATATGTGCAGTGCAAAACTAATTACAACAGAATGTAAAAAGTATAACAGAAAAGCAACAAGGTAGCTAATAAAAATTATTCAGAGCAAGCATGAATTTGGACACAGTTGGCTGTTCTAGGATTTCTGGAGTGAGGCTGTTCCAGATATGGACTGTGTCTGGAAAACACGTTCCTTTATAACTGTTTGTGTTTGCATTCAGTGCATAGTATTTCTTCGGGTGATATTGCCGTGTGATCTTTGCTGGCAGTGAGATAAGGTGGTCTGGCGATGGGATCTCTACTAGGCCGTCGGTGGCTTTGTAGAACATTATAAGTCTCGCTTTCTGTCTTCGGGCTTGAAGAATGTCCCAGTTCAATTCATCGAGTAAGCGTGCGATAGTTCCTGGTTCCCTGTTCCAACGGGCTTTGACGAAACGTACTGCCTTTCGTTGCACTGCCTCAAGTTTATTAACTTGGTATTTCTGATACGGTGACCACAATGTACTGGCATATCCTAGGTGGGGACGTACAAAGGTTTTATAGCCTTGCTCCTTAATTTGCTCTGGGCATCTTCTTAGGTTTAATTTCTTTTAACAGATCCCAGTTATCTGTTAGGTTTGGTTGTGATGTTGTTAATGTTGTTATTCCAGTTCAGATTCCGAGTTACTTCTACTCCTAGGTATGGGTGGCTTCTCACCGATTCTAACGGCTTGTCATTCATTGTATACTGATGGTACATGGGATTTCTCTTCCTTGTTATACTCAATGTTCTGTAATTGGAAACATTAAATGCCATTTGCCATTAAGAAACCCAGTGTAATAATTTTTTGAGGTCCTCTTGGAGAGTGAGGCAGTCTTGTGGTTTTTCAATTACCAGATACAGCAAGCTGTCATCAGCAAATAGCCTCAAGTTGGATATTGCTGTATGCTTTCCCCAATGTCATTTATGTAAATAAGAAACATCAGGGGACCGAGGACTGTCCCTTGGGGCACTCCGGGTTGCATGCTGACTTCGTTTGAATAAACACCATTAAGTGTAACCCTTTGAGATATATCTGTGAGCCAAGATCTGATCCAGCCATGAACTGATCCATTGATACCATAATGCTCCAGTTTCTTTAAAAGTCTTGCGTGAGGCACCGCATCAAATGCTTTGGAAAAGTCTAAAATGAGCAGATCAACAAGTTTGCGATCTGTTATCAAGCGATTTAGCGATCTCGTCAATGGTAATTATCAACTGCATCTAACAGGACCTTCCTTTGCGGAAGCCATATTGATAGTCCTTAAGGATGTCAAACTGATCAAGGTGTGCCATGATATGATGGTATAGGATGTGCTTCATCGCTTTACAGATTACACAGGCAAGGTATATGGGTCTGTAATTAGATGCAGCTGTTCTTGCTCTTTTCTTAAAAATTGGACAGATGTTTGCTATTAACCAGTCCTGAGGCAGTTATTGTTGAGAAGGTGACTGATTGTTAATAACTGTTTAGTATGGTGCAATTTGGGGTGCACATTCCTTTAAGACCCTAGATGGTATAAGGTCTGGACCATTTGCTTTCTTGGGGTTACTTTCTTAAGAAAATTTTCATTTCCTTGCGTGGTGATGTTAAGGTTCGCCATGGATGGATATTGATCTGTTCGCATATCAGGTAGGGTGTCCCTATCTTCGGTGGTGAACACACTTTCGAAATGCTTGCTAAGTATTTCTGCTTTTCTTTCTCCATGTGATACTTGTTGCTTCATCCCTGAGCGTGGCAATACTGACGTTCTTTCTTCTCATGGATTTGATGTAGTTCCAGAATTTCCTTCCGATAGTTGTTCTGCCAGTATCTTCCTCATTCGTAGTTCCTTTTGTGTCCAGCAAGTTAAGGACATATACTGGTTATGTGCAAGATTTAGTTCTCTTTTAACGGCTTTACTTATATATCTCTCTGAACTTACTTTTGTCCTCTGCATTTCCAGTTTTCTTTTGCCTGTTGTATAATCTTTGTTTCTTCTTAATTTTCCTTTTTATTTCAGAAGTCATCCATGGAACATCTTTTCTGGTGCCTAGTGTCTTCCGTGGAATCTGTTTATTTATTGATGACATGAGAGCAGTCTTAAAACTCATTCCAGTTCTCGTCAACTGATCTGTAGGATGGATCTGTTTGAGTGAACCGTTCGAACTCTATTTCGAGGTTATGTTTTACATCGTCCATTTCTCCTTTACTGCATCTGTACACGGTCCGTGGTGGTTTTTTGCAATGTTTAACTTTCAAGTTAATATCTGTTATGACACAGTCACGATCACTCATGCCTGGACAGACTTTGACGTTGCTCACCATGTTCATGTTGGTTACAAACACTAGATCTAGGGTACCACTCAGTCGTGTTGGCTTGTGTTGAATTTAATACAGCCCATTGTAAAATTCCATATCTAGGACCACCTGGTTTACTGGCTGACCATACTGAGGGTTGTTATTTACTGTTAACGATGACCAGTTAACACTCGGCACGTTGAAGTCGCCAGAAATAACTGCATTTGCTGTTGTGTCATTCCGCTTTTCCACAACAGAGCTAAGTTGTTCCATGGATGTAGGATCACCTTCATTGTGACAGTAAGCTGATGCGACAAACAAAGACCTTGTACCCTTTATTTCAACTTTGCTCACACTACGCCAGCGCATTTGTAACTGCGATAAATACACCTCTTGCTCCTGCTTTAAAGTTTTTACGAAACACTTGATCTTGAAATGCTGGAGGGAAGATTTCATTGGTTTTCATGGAGTCATCAAGTTAAGCTTCCTGGCCACGAATAATATCCAGACTGTGAGTCTCAGTCAGGTCTATAAACTGATTTTGTTTAGATTTTGACTGCAAACTGTTGCAGTTAACTGTTTTAATCTCAAGAGATTCTGAACCTTGGGTTGCGAGGTTTTTGCCTTTGGCATGGCGATGAGGCTTGCAATGGGGTTCCAAGTGGCAAAGATGCAACCATGATTGATTTATCTTGACTCGATCTATCGTCAGCGAGAAATGAGAGCAAACGGAACGAGTTATCAGTTGGAGTACAAAAGTTGTCAAATAACGAGGTGGAGAAATTCGGTAGACCACAATTCAAACAGATCCAAGGGCACGAGGAGTTTGCAGGAAACTGATATTTCGAGTCAGTGACTTCACTAATCGCACGAGTCGCATTGTAGTCCCTTCTGGTTGGATTTAACAGGTTTGTTGCACAAGACTCGGGGATATTTCCAATTAAGGCCCGGATTAACTGATATATCACCGTTAAGTAGGATTAAAGTGCAGGTAAATAAGTTATGTGACCCAGTGCTTTCAAGATGGCGGTGTATAGTTGTTGTACAAATCTTTGACAAAAATCGCCGATCCCAGCTTCAAAGGGGCAAGTGATGCCGAAATTATGCAATTATTGGCATGTGAGGAAGTATCACAGAAGTATTCACTTCCGGGAAGAGCAAAATGGTACAAGTAAGTCAAAAAATAAGAATACACAAGCTGGAGCTACAAAGTTTATGGTCGCCATTGCCCGGACCCAGGCCCCTCGGCCCAGTCCCCTTTGCTGGTTTTAGACAGTTAATGGCTGGACCAACCTCCGGTAGCGGGGCCTTGAGAGAGTGTCGGCAAGAAACATTTCACTTCCTTTCTTGTAACGAACTTCCAGGTTGAACTTTTGGATGCGGAGTAACATGCTTTGGAGACGATTTAGAGCCACTGTCAAGAACTTCATGAAAATGGCTTCGAGGAGCTTGTGGTCTCTGTGTACGCTCACCAATTCTCTTCCGTAAATGTACTGATTAAATCTTTCGCAGGCAAACACTATTTCCGAGCTCTCCTTCTCGATCTGTGCATATCCTGGTTCTGTGGGTGTCAATGTTCTTGAGACAAACGCCTTAGGTTGTCCATCCTGAAGTAGGGCGGCTTCAACACCGGTCTCACTGGATCGTAACTGGCTGATTCATGTCATAGTAGCGTAGTACTGGGTGGTTCACTACTAGTTCTTTGATGTGGTCGAAGGCGTCTTGGCGATGCTCTTCCCACATCCATTCTGCGTCTTTGTCTGTTAGTCGCCGAAGTGGTTCACCCTCGTCTGGTAGATGTGGCACGAACTCGGCTAGGTAATTGACAAATCCTAAGAAGCGTTGGATGGCCTTGGCCTTTTGTGCTTTCTGCGTCCATCTAGACGTGGCATCTCCTGCACTGCACGTACTTTCTCTGGGTCGCGCTTAACGCCGCGAGGGGTCAGTGAGTGGCCAATGTACGGAACTTCCGTCAGTCTAAGCTTCAACTTCTTGGGGTTCAGCTTCAAGTTTACTTCTCCTGCTCTCCCCAGTAGTGCAACAAGCTTTCTGTCGTGGTCTTGCAGTACCTTCGCTTCAGTCGTTACCTGACCTGTGATTAGAATATCATTTTCAGAGCTTTGTTCAAACCCTTCGGATCAATGCACAGTCTCAACTTGGTGTCTTTAAGTACAACAACTTGGCTACCTATCCAGTCGATCGGCTCTGTGACTTTCTGGAGTACTTGCATCTTCTTGAGTTCTTCGATGTGCGTTTTGAGTTTAGCCTTAAGTGAAATCGTGATTCTTCGAAGGGTATGCTTCACGGGTAAGGTAAGGTAAGGTAGTGTAATGTAAGATAAAGTAAGGTAAGGTAAGGTAAGGTAGGGTAAGGTAAGGTGAGGTAAGGTGAGGTGAGGTAAGGTAAGGTAAGGTAAGGTAAGGTAATGTAAGGTAAGGTAAGGTAAGGTAAGGTGAGGTAAGGCGAGGTGAGGTGAGGTAAGGTAAGGTAAGGTAAGGTAAGGTGAGGTAAGGCGAGGTGAGGTGAGGTGAGGTGAGGTAAGGTAAGGTACGGTAAAACTTTATTTAAACACGCCTGCTCCGTCAACTAATGCTGATTTCCATAAGGGGCGTGGGTTTTACTTCTGGGTTGATTTCAAGGTGGTATTCTACTGGTAGGCAACCAAGCCCTTCAAATACATTTTTGTATTTCACGAATATATCTTGTAGGGCCGTTGTTTCAGCTCTTGTTACGTTTTGTACTACATGCCGGAACGGTGATAAGTCCCATTTTTGTACAGGTTTCACCTGACAGCAATGGCGGTTGGGAGCCTCAGAAAATTTTAAAGTTTTTTTTTTTATCAACATTTATTGTATTTTCAAGTATGACGTTACAACAAGTTTGGTATCAGAAGAAAACAGAAAACTAGTGAAAGTGTAGTTTGATATTTAAAAACTGATGTTGTTGACGCTTGGTAGCTCTCTCTCATTTATCTTAGACATATCTATGTTATTCTACTCTTCCACGTCAGAGGACTTAAAAGTAAACTTTTTTTTTCTATATTCTTGTTATAGCTGACTGTACTATTGCTCTTGCTCGCTCTTTGCTTTTCTATTATTTGTACCAGTTTCAATTTACGTTCGAATACGTTTACTTTAGGACAAACGTTAACCGTATTACGTTTGCATACATGTGCGTAAAAAAATTGCCTACAAGTAGTATATGGTTCAGTGTAGTCGATTTGTCCTGGTTATAAATAGGCATTAAGCCTATACAAGTTCATTTGGAGAAAATAATGAGTGAGTCCAGTTTTCTGTTCAGCCAACCTTCCAGTTCTTTCCATAAAGCTTGCGTAAACCTACATTCCAAGAACAAGTGCAGAAGACTTTCAGCCTCAAGTTAACAAAAAGTACATGCATCCGTTTGTTTTTTCCTATTTTACATAGAAAACTGTTGGTGGCTATTCTTCTATGTATAAGTTTACACTGAAAGTTTATTAGTTTTGTTTCGATAGTAATATCAAAAGGAAGACGATAAACTACCCTCCAATTGATATCATTTGAATTTTGTATGTCTAATCACGAAGCCATTTTGTCTGGCTCGCAGTATGTGGCATTTGTTTCTTTTCAATTAATCTGGAGTATATAAACGTATTAGCTTTTTTTGCAGTTTTAAAGTTTTCAGAAACTCCTTTGTCTTGTATCGGTTGGTTATCTGCCTTACAGTTTTTGTAGCAAATTTTTATTGCTGAAACGATTCCAAAGTAACTTAAAAAATCTATATCAATATTATATTTTTCGATGAAATCATGGTATTTCATAAAACTGTAGTCTGTGATATTGAGTAGGTCTGCACAGCTCGATACAAAAAGCATGGATCGGAGGTTTGGCTGAAGGCTAGGGCCCAGTCCCCACGATGATAAAGCGAGATTTTCTCATTCTTGTCGTGTCAAGATGGCGGAGCTGAGGAATCAGAATCTTGTTACAGATTACTCAAACTAACACGTGTTTCGACTGTTGGGAAGTGTTCGGAGACGTCTTACCGAATATCTGTGAAAAGAAAACAACGGTGAGCTTGTTTTGATTGTATTCATCAAGTGAGGTGCATGAATATTCATAGAAACAGTGATTTATAATTCTGAAATACAATGTATCCATCCGGAATCAGCCTTATCAGGTGAATGCTAACGTTTTCTCGAAAGACAAGTCTATTCCTCTTCATGCTGGCCGTTCCTACTATTAATACGGTGGAAAATTATATCGTTTATGTTACTTCAGTTTCAAGTAATCGAAATCAAGCTGCATATTGTCTAAATGAAAGCTTGCTGCTCCAGAACAGTTGAACATATTGTTCGAACAGCGAACGGTTTTTAAAGACTCGGCGCCATGAAAGTATAACTTTATCTTCAGTATTTTTTCATGTAAGAATTGCAGACGTTCATAATTGTGTACCGTTTGATCAGTTGTATTTCATACAGGTTCCAATGATTTACTGTGTATTGGTTGATGAAGTAAATCTGTTATTAATGTCAAGGTAACAAATTTTGATTTATTATCGGATGACTTCGACTACAAGTTTCAGTTGCGGTACTTTCGTATCGCTGAGTGAAATGTACGGAAGGGAGGGGTGACTGGGGAGCGTGTGACATAACGCAGTTTTGCACAAATTTAAAAAGATCACAAAATGCGAACTTGTTCATTCAAGTTTATGGTATTATCCAACATACAACATTTTTTGTATATTTTAAAAAATTCAATATTACATGTAAGTAACAGAGCCTACTTGTCCTTAGCAACCAGAATCTTTTTTTACTCAGTATATGCTCCAGTAGAGGGTTTGTCTGCTTTAAAGGACTACCTCAAAGAGTAGATTTTGTCATGTTGAATTACAGCAAGTTCAGCACAAATCTGCATTGTGATTCAAAAACTGATTTTTTTCCCCACATTGAAGACATTTAAGGTACCTTAATTTTTAGCCTGATGTTGTCAAGTTGTAAATGCTTCTGTCAAATTTCAAACACAGAAATTCAGAGAATCTCGCAGAACTTCAGAGAATTTCAAAGATTTTTTGTGGATTGTAATTCTTGAATTAAATTTGACACAACGTCAATGTTAACTGACTTTAAATTGAGGCAAAGACACCAAAATGGGGTAGCTAGTTGCTGTTAGGGCTTTAGCCCCAAGTTTTGCAAAACCACAGAGGCTCTCCTGTAATCCCAAAATTTTACCAAATTATGTGCAGTTACACTGTAATTTCTGTAAACAAATGTTCTGGTGAGTCAGTTAAAATTACATTTTGCTGTAAATATTATTATTACAAATTTGTTTACTGATTGTGAATGTAATAATATGAAGAACATTATTCATGAATGGCTTACAGCCACAGGCTGAATTTGGTTGCACACTTTTACTAGCATAAAAAGTTTTAAAGTCTGAGGCTAAACACTGAGAAACTTAAAGATCTAAAAATATAAATTTAGAACAATAACTGAATTACAAGAAAACAATAGAACTTTCCTTCACTCTCTTGGTTTTATAACTGTGTTAACTTTATGCTAACTTTTCTTTTTTCTAAAATTGTAGCAGTGTGTGTTTTGTATAAAAGGTTGTGTAATTTAGCATAGTTTTATTCTTTAATCAGTACATCAGTAGTGTAGCTACGTCACCTCTAGGCAAAAAGGCATTTGCCTACACAACATTTTGATCCAAAAAAAACTGCTTTACGTCTGGGAGAGAGGTAAAATGCCACAACCTATTAAAAGGTTTCACTTTGCTGTTTTTGCTTACACTTGAAAGTGGGCCTGGCTGTGCCACTGTACATTTATTTTACTTCTAACTGACACAGAATCAAAAGTAAGTTTAACTGAAAAAAGAAAAGGAAAAGATAGTTCACAGTGCTGTGCTTTATGAAAATATAAATAAAACAGGCAAAATTGACAATTTATTTATAAAATTGTGGGCATATGGATATATGCCAGAATAAACCAGGCAATCAAAATAAGTGTTGGTATTTTGGCCTCTGTTCTATCCGAACAGTTTTATAAAACATTACTAGTTATAGTAAATACATGTATTAGGGCTGAGACAGAGCCACTGAAGTCTTGAAGATACCTTGTTCATAGTTGACTTTCCTAAATTAAACTTACCTGGGAACCCTAAATAATGTTTTGCATTTTTAGATGTAAGTAAATATATTATTCCCTGTTAAAGCCTTGTGAAGCTCACAATTTTGTGATCCTTACATATTTAGCCCCATACAAATTGTGATCTCTCTTATATCATGACACCAAACTGTGTACACTGGCAGCAATTTCAACTTTATAATATTTCATAATTGATTCAGTACAAGT
>JANSTQ010094544.1:2371-14413 GCA_026167885.1 Bergia puertoricense
GGGTACATGTTGTGGGTACATGTTGTGGGTACATGTTGTGGGTACATGTTGTGGGTACATGTTGTGGGTACATGTTGCAGTAGACTATTGAAGGGGGATCAAATTGCACATTGTAGTTTATTGGCCCGATTTTTCATTAAGAAAATGTGTAAAACCGCGCTGGAGCTTGGTTTGATTCAAGGAACTTGCACTGGTGTACAACATATTTTTGTGAGTTGGACTGAATTTTCGTAATTGGTTACTGAGCTCTAACTGGCTATGCAAACATAACAAGTGTTGTATTATCAATGAAGGAATAAAGGCATTTCCCTCCATCAAGTATAAAAAATGAAACTTATTTCTTCAGAAGCATTTGAAAATGTCTATTGAATTTGCACTGGGTTGTAGAAGTAAATATGATTGCGATTACGGTTATGACTACGACTACGGTTACAATTACGACTACGTTTAGGATGATGAATATTTCTATGATTATTACTTTGGCTAAAACCTAGTTAACGGCTAAAAAGACCCAAAGAATCTTAGCATTTGAAACTTAGCGCAAAGGATAAACACAGACACATGGTCTAACAAATAAATTTACGAACAGAGACTGACAGACAGGCAAAAAAAAATGGTAGACAGAACGATTTGAAACTTACTGTAAAAACAGCTCATTTTGCAGTGCTTCATGAACATTTATCAAACAATACTCAAACGAAACCATTATATTACTCCAAAGCTTGTGAATCTTTCAAACGTAATAGGTAATAAAATCTCGCAAACAAACGACAATATGCAAACATGGATTCGAAATTTAGCTCACTTGACTTTGTTTTGAATGATAATATATAATCAATGATTCAAACGAGACATAGTCCAAAGACTTTTTTGCAGTCATCAGTGGTTACCTGTTGCAAGTATGTGAAGCAGCATTGGAGGAAGGCATCTCTGTACTGCGCCTTTCTCTTGTTCCCAGAATAATAACTTTGTTCCCTTGCCTTCGAGCCACTCCCAGTATGTAGACGTAAATAAAGACAATCGCAAGTAACAAAAACGTGCAATAGCACCATAAGAATAAGTAGTTGCGTTTGCTCCCTGTCGCCATACAAACGGTATATCCCAACGAAATTGCCAAAGAAACAAACCAAGCTACTGATATTGACACCAGCACTCTTTTGGTAGTGACAAGGAGTTTGTACTTGAGGGGAAATCGAATGGAAATCAAGCGATCTACAGTCACTGCAAACATGTTGCTGACTGAAGCCAAGAGTGCAACATAGCCGACTAGGGCCATGATTTTAGAGAATGTCGTCTCACCATGATACCTGCCTGTTGTGTCTTCATAGAAGTTGATGTGATATATAAACAGTGGTTGATGTAAAAAAGTGACTAATAAATCTGCAAAGGCGAGACTTGCAATGAATAAGTCGGGTTTGGTTTGTAGACTCTTCTTATTGGCAGCTGCAACCAAAACGAGAAGATTTCCTACAGTTCCGATCAAACCCGAGACGCTATTTAGCAGTGAAATACCAATAATTTCACCTGTACTGAATTCTACTTTAGCTCCTTCTGTCAAGGATCCCACGTGACGATGTGTTGAGTTTGTTTCAGTGTAGTTTGTCCACGTTGCGTTCTGCATGTTTTTGTTGAGAAGATTACCTGCAGAGAAAAAGAAAAACAGGAGAATCTTTTAGCAAATGCCTTTGGCTTCTCCTTGAGCACATAGCGGGATGTTGAAAAGATAACTTGTTGGTGACGTCACATGTGGCTATCACGTTCGTTCGTGACGTCACAGCACACGCTAAAAATTAGCAGTTAATCCTCAAAATGGAGGTGACTCTTTGAAAAATTTTCAACAAACATGTGTTGGATATGGGGCTGAAAGTGCCCGCGCCATCTTTCAACCTTTCTAGCGAAAGAACCATTTCATGTGCAAGGCCAGAATTTTGTGACTTTTCCTAAAATTCATCGAGAAACATTTTAGTATGTCAAACTTGTGTTCACTATAAATTACACCGTTTCCATAGCAAAACCTTTAAATGACAGGTCATCCTTTTTTTCTTCTATTTTCAGAATTTTCTTTGGTTCTTCCAATTTTCCTCATTTTATGTGCTTGCATTTTGTGAATTTTTCTTTTTGCAATTCATCCTAGCATTTTCACAATCATTTTATGTTAATTAGGACACTTTTTGACGTCATCGAAAAAAATCCAAGATGGCCGCCGGACAATTTCAAGATGGCGGTTTTATGACGTCATATGATGTCATAGCTGACAAAACGGCAATTTATCATAAACGTGGTTTTCACTTAATGTTTTACCATGGCAAATTTAGTATTAAACATTTAATAGTCTGGGAGATATAGGCCGCGGGCACTTTTAGCCCCCCACCCCAGTCCCAGGAACGCCAAAAAAGGCAAGTCTGAATAGGGTTGAGGTGTCGTCTGCAAGTGAAAGTCAACTAATTCTGAGCAATTATGAAAATCTTTAATGTATATGAAAGATGATAAAGATCCGAGAACAGACCCTGCGTGCCTCATATTTGCACACCAATAACGGTGACAATCTGCTTTCGATTACTTAAGTACAATATAAACCAGTCTCTAGCTAACGCCCCCTCCTCCCTGATAGCCCGAAGCCATAGTTCTGTAGCTTCTTAATCAAAATCTCATGATTAATTGTATCAATGAATGTATCTTAGTGGTGATAGACAGTTAAAGAGTTCAGTGCAAATTGATTATAATTATCAATACATCTACGTTTTATTAAGTCAGTAAAATCAGAGATATCACACCAACAGTATCTATAAAATACAAAAAAAGTTATCACTTAAGAAGCTTAAAATCTAAAGTATAGGAATATATATAACAATAAACTACTAATTATAGAAGTGCAAAATATTGTAGTTATCTTATATCCAACAAAAAAAGAGTGAGTGGAATCATTGTTTTTTTATATACCAAGTTTAAACACCGAACGGAATTTAGTAGAAACCAAGCAAGTTAAGTACTAGAGTAAAACAGAAGAATTTCAATGTTTACTTCCGGTTTTAAGAAACCTCTTTTTTGTTTTGAAAACACTTGTTCTTTTCCGTATAACTATAAGGCAAGAGGATTTTTACTTAATAATGACAACGCTATTTTATTTTTTTTTAAACTTCCCGCAACAAAATTCAACAAAAAACCTCCGTGTTATCGCTGCAGACAAAATCAGGAGAGTGCATGACTAGATTTCAAGTCATATCTAGCTTCTGAATGGCTAACATTTTCATCTGCAGGGATGATAAATATCAAAACTAGAAAATGTTAAAAACGACATGCGTATGATTCAAGTTTGAGAAAACAAAAAAGATATTTACCCTTGCGATTTATGTAAACAACAAATGTGATATTTGTTAGATCTATTTTAATGTGTGAGTATATTAAGGCATGAGATTTTCGCAGTCACGTTTCTATTGTAAGATGGTCATGGGACTGTTAGTCTTGCAATTCTTTCGGTTCAAGTTTATAAATTAAGGTTCTAATTTCTCTTGTTTTTGTTCAAACTTACTTTTCACTTCCTTCTTTACTTACAATGATCGTCTGTATTAAGCAAAATGTTCGATATTGTCTCACACTGCTAAGTAACCCCTTGATTATATGACAGTCACAATATACCGCTGATTAAACAAGACTTAAAAGACTTGAAATGTGCTTTTATTTTGTCCGTACAAAAACATAGTTTTTCTAAAATGATGTTCCACCCACAAATTTTACAGTTTTTAATGATATCGGCTTATTTATTTTAATGCTCAAATATGCAATGACAATCAATTTACCAGCAGGAAATAACTCGAACGAAATATTTGATGGTCGAGAACTTAATTTTCACGACACTTTGTATATAAAATGAACCCGTTTTGTTCAATCAATATTAATCACTGGCCGTAGAAAATAGGGAACCCAATAAATACTCTTATTTAATAAGAACCAGATATTTTGTCCGAGGCTCAATGTTCTTTTTCTTTTTCGGCTTTTCAGCTTTCTTTACTTTTATTCTTTCTTTTCTCAGAGACGTAAAACGTGAAATAAGTTAAAATGGAGTTTGTTGTACAGCTGTCGGTTCCCTTTTTGTACCTGGTCGTTTTTGTAAAATTGAAAACATGAATTTTCTTTACTTTCCTTTGCCAGTGTTGGACGATTAAATAAGATATAACTTAACAGTTTTTACCAACAATTATTTTACATGTAAACACTGTTACATTATGAATGAGTTCACTCAAATAACTTGTACTCTAGCCCATAAACAATTCCGCTAGTTTTTCAACCCGTGTTGTAGCTACATTTAGATCACTTTCTCATATAGGTTTATCAGAACACGGCATTTTCTTATTTCCGTATTTCTTAAACGCAGAGCTTTTTGTTATACACCTATAGAACATATATTGTTGATTAACTTTAGTTATATATACCTTTTGTAAGCTCAGTCTTGTTCTTTAGCACTGTCTCACAAACCGCTGGACGAGTCTGAAATATACTGCAGGCTATCAGCACGGAGACTGGATGACGAATCTTTTGTTAAAAATGCTGGCTTGGTTTATCAGAAATATAAGATAAGAAACCGAATATTGGCTTCAAAAGCAACCCCTTACTTGAGCGAGTGAAACTGATTCTAACAAACAGATTTTAATTCAATACACTGGCAGCAATTGAATGACCTAGCAGGAGCTTTAAAAGGGCGCTTTTATGGCCGAATCAATATTATTTTTCTTGTTCAGAAATTAGATTCTTACTTTATTAACCCAAATAATTTCAAAAAAAGTACATGTGAATCCACTAAAAAGACTGTAATCAATCACTTCTCCCAAGGTTTTATGAGTTTTTAAAAAAATTATTACATTGTTTTCCGGCCCGGAACATAAGAATTAACAACTATAATCCAATTTAATGGCCGCCTAAAATAGACCATCCGTAGCCTTTAAAATTACCTCTTGAAAAACTTAAATTGGTATCTGAAAAATACAGTAAAAATGTAACTTTTGGAAAAAGACCAAAGCAACTGATTCAACCGTGAAAGATTCCCTTTAGTATGATAAAGGCCCAACCATTTTACTTTTGAGGCGGTCGGTCGGTCGTTGAGTTTGTAAAATATGCAAGACTGACTACGCATATGATCAAATGTAAAGCAATTTAGGGCTATTGTTGTAACTTTCATTTCATTTCAGTCAGATCTCCAACCGCTGTGCATGCATGCGTAATTAACTGTAGGATGTGATCAGCCTCGCAAAAAGAAAGAATAAAGATTTAGAATCGTAGCTTCTCGTGGGATCAATAAACGGCTTTCATCCACATACTTTCAAACATTTTTTAACCAATTAGATGCACCGAATTTCAACCAAATGCAGGATTTGACTTTTTCGATTGGCGTAAATTCATGACCTGCTATTTAATTTATTTTGACTTCCCCCAAGCCCCCAGTCTCCTCCCGCGAAGAGCTAACGCTTCCGGCAAAGCGTCATGAGCTTTAGACCCAAACTTACGACGAAAAAACATACTATATCAATCCTTGTTGATCAAAACACATATTCACCTTACTCGCCTACGCAGAAAAAAAGTCTTTGACAAACTTGGCTTCTAATTGACGAAACATTACCCGTAACTCAACATGCGAAACAGCTTTTACAATGTCGCAATTACATCTTCTTTTCACATTTCAAGTTTTGTTATAAATCGTTGTTTGTCAAATCTGAATAGTTTGAAGAGGTGCGTTAGGATTCGCAATATTGTTGTATACGTAAGAGATAAAACTTGAACCTCAAATCGAATATAATGCCTTAAGAATGTTTATGAACATTGTCAATCTTTTAATAAGGGATGTTTCACGAAACTAATTCTATTTTTATCTATACGACTATAGTCAATAATGTAAATGTCGTTAATAGTCGTTAATGTAAAATGACAGCTGCGCTTTTTCATTTCACATTCTAATAAAGTATGCATTTTTTTCTCATAATCATAAATCTTAACATCAGTGTGATTTTTGTAAGTTCTCAAGAAGCCATACTGCATCCACTTTGAAATTGAGAAAGTGATGAAATATATATATGCATATTGAGAAATGACTACAAATGTTTTCATATCCAAGAACAAGTTTCCCGGCCGCTAATGACACGAACAAAAACGAGCTCTACTTGGCAAAAGATCAAGTTCACAGTCTTCCGTTGTTTTGGTTTGAAATTTGGCATTCGCAAAGTAATCGCAAAGAGTAAAAAAAAAAAAAAAAAAAATGGCAGTCAGAAATCGGTTTTAATAACTTTAAAATTTAAAAGTCATTATAAATTGTAACTCTATTTAACTTTATGAGACCAGAACAGAAACTAAAACCAGAAAGATTACAATCGAACAATTTTTTTTTCGCGTTTCCTTAATCTTCCTAGGCTTTAGGCTTTTAACCATTTTTACAATATCAGAAGTGATACTAGTTGTATATAAAAGAAATATGTGTTTTTCAATTGAGCTTTAGCAGTCTCATTAACAATTTGTATTACACTTCAACGTTGCAAGCAAAGGATTATGCACTGAGTGAAAAATATTTCGTCGTTAATATTCGTTGCTGCCAGTCAATCCTTTTAAAGATCGAGCTAGAACAAGTGTCAGATGTTAGAATAAAACTATAAAATAATGTTTTAAAATTATTCTTAAAAAACTTACGTGCGGTAATAAGGTTTTACATATACTAGAGCTCGCAACCTTTTATAGACGCCCGGACCTTGCTGCGTTCAACCATTCAGGAATTTTTCCCATGTTCTTCTCCAAATAAAAGACCCTTCCCGTTACTTTCGAAGTTATTCTTGGGTTTGGTTTAAGTTGCTCTCAGAATTTGCACCTTTTGGAGTACTCGATGATTAAATGAATACTAAACGACTTGAATAGAATTCCCGTTAAAAAGTGGCAACAATACAAAGCGTAAACGACCATAGCCATAAATGGATCAGGACAATAAACTGACGTAAGAGTTCTTTATAGTTGCGCAGAAACGGATTGAGGAAAACCGTAGCAAAATCACTTTCTCCAACATTTTTTCTTATTCAGTGTATAAGTTTCCTTAATTTAAAAGCCTGTAAGTCATATTCGTACTGGGTGACTATCCGACTTGTTCTTAACTTTTTATCTTCAGATATATGATATCATTTTTGGCCAACTCAGACTTTTCTTTTCCCCTTTTCGTGGGGGTGTTGTACTTAAAATACATTTTGGCGAATATTTATGAGGATATTTTAAGAACCTATGACCTCAATAGTTGGTAATGATTCGTGATATTTGAAAATTTGAGGCCAATAACCGACATCGCAGAGAAAAGACAGGAAAAAATCTTTGACAAAAACGGAACGATTTTAAGTGTACCTAAACTCTTGACAAAAGACTGTGTTAAATTTAGCTTATTGTAATTATGGAAGTTTTGTTTCACCGTCCGTGCGCGCATATATTATCCGTACTTTTGAACGCTTAATATAGTTTATGGCGAAAGGAACTGAAGTGGCGTAGATTGGAGGTTACATCCGGTGATAAAATGGTGATGTGAGGACAAGAGGTTCGATGCCGACAAAATATCTGGGAAAGTGTGTGTGTCTGTGTGTCTGTGTGTGTGTGTGTGTGTGTGTGGTTGTGGTGGTGGTAAGGGGGGGGGGTCAAATATATTCTAAAAGGTGCGACGAGAAAACATGAAAAGGGAAGAGTATAATTATTTTCCCTTTCTTGACTTGCCTTTGAGTGGTATTCTTACGTATATTTGGAAAACACTCACTACCCCAGCGAGGTGATAACAGTACAAACATAAAACTAACACCGATGAGGCTCACACTTTGTAACATTTGAATGTAATGCAGTGGAAGAAGTGGAACAAAATAAGTGTTGAGTTTGTTCCAGAAGTCAATGCGAAGCAAGGAGAAGAATTCCAAGAAAGCCAGTACGATAGAGATAATTATTTACTCATGCTTCCGCACCGCAAATCGTGTATGTCGGCGGATTTGCTTGTGAACGCTTAACTATATGCATTGATTCCTCAGCTGTGAAACTGCCTATGCACGCTTTTGTTTTCATAAAAACCAGATATTTTAGCAGATGCTCATTGTTCCTAAATTTGTGGGATTTTCAGCTACAAATTGTTCTTATGTTGTTCCTTGTTTTTATGATCTTCAACTCAACTGTTAGGTTGCTATTCTGTTTGGGCGTTGGAATTACGCGTTCATTGATCGCAAGATGTGGAGTCGCAAAAAGTTTAAAAACTTTGAAGATTTATTACTGATCCGTGTTAAGTAACGAATTTTAATATTTCGTCTTGAGACATTGCCCATGGATCAAGTTTCCCCCGCCTCAGATTGTTCTTAAATTCTTGGCGATTAAAATTGAGCCTCCTATTCGTCCTGGTTTTGCCACTTCTAAACCGTTTTATTAAATTGAAGTCTTGTTTCTGATTTTATATTTTATAATATCTGGTTAGTTACTCAGATATCACTCTGGTGTGACACAGTGCGACCCTGGACTGTACATGAAACAAAGAAGTGAACTCAAGCACAACAGAGTTTATTGCCAGTAAAGCAGTTTTCTCAGGGAAGAATTTGAGCCTTCTTCAGGCAAAACTTGATTATGCCTGGACCTGCATAACAACCGTAATGTTATTAAAAAAGAGTGTAGTGAAATGTTCCCAGCGTGGCCAATCAAACCTTCGGTAATCGAACACAATCGAACATAAATCGTTCGATTTGTTCGATTATCAACAAAAATTTGTGTTTCCTCTTTTTGTTTTACAAAACATAGGTATTAGTGTAGTAGTTGGGGTTACCAGTGCTTTTTCAGTTGATGCTTTCACAGTTGAATCAGATTTTCGTTCGAAATTGATTTTGCGCTCGGTTCTGATATCCGAGATGGCGGCCAAACAGTGGTACTCAATATATAATCTTGTACGAGGTATCTCTGAATCTCTGGCGGCCAAACAGTGAGACACAATATAAAATCTTATATGACGTACAACCTTGTTGTCAGTGGATCTAGGCAGCACAGAGTTCTTTAACTCGAGCAGGGGATGGAGTTCAGAGAAACGAGCTAGGGCGTTTCTTGGTGGGAAGAGGTTAAAACCGATAGAAAGCCCTCAGTTGTGAATATTCAGGTTTGTGTTGCACGTTGCATGTCACTGTCATAAGGTAGATCTGTAACGCAATCTGTTTTACAGTTCTGCCACGCTAATTTTAAGTTTCACAGGTGTTTCACATCCGTGACATCCTGACTTGGAATGGGATGAAAACAAAATCTGATATTAGGCCCTTTTATCAAAAATATCTTCGTAATAAAAATTGGAAAAAATATTTGAAAGCAACTTCTGTTTACAACTTTTGGAACAACCGGCTGCGGAATACCCAGCAAATGTAGCTGTCTTCGCGTAGCCACTAAATATGGCCACACGTAGAACTGAGACTGTTTCATTGTTGGGGGAGAAGGGGGTACTTTCAATTGCAATCATTAATAGAACCGAATTGGGGAGGAAAACAGTGACGCGTGACGTTAATGCTACGTAATTTTTCTTTTTGCAGTATCCCGTCTACTTCAATATAAGTTTATTGACTCAAATAAGAGTTAAACATGGTTAACCCATGAACTTTTGATCATGAGAATTTTGGTTTCTTTGAAGAGAAAAGTAAAAGTATATTAAAACAGCACGCTTTATCAAATGTTGATGTCATTATGACGTCATAGCTCTTTATCCCAACCAAACCCCATCAGCAGGTAGAGCATCAAACACTTTTAAAACTGTTTTGCCAAATTTTGTTTCCGTGCACCTCATAATAAAGAAGTTATGATGGGAGAGGGGGTCGCTCCCCTCCCCTCCCCTCCCAATTGTGGCTGATATATATATAAAAAAAAAACGGGCTAGATAGGATTAAGTTTACAATGACTGAATACGTTACCCTTTATTACTACGTAAAACATTTAAATTAAAGGTCAAACTGAGCTCGATATAATATTTTGAAAATCATCAGCGTCATTAAATGGAAATGTCATTGTTTTTTGCTTTGTGCTATTTAGATCAGTAAGACCATTGTCATTCAAGTCAAAACTCTGCTGCACTCGATTACTGTCCGATTACTGAGGAAATCTGGCAAGAAAAGTTGAATAAACTAAACAACTGGATGCATTATGTTCGTAACTGAAATAGCGCTTCAATGAAGAGAAGAGGGCACACTATAAGCTATGTGCACTTTACCTCAAAGGGCACTGAGGTTGTTCTGGAACTTGTTCAAGTTGCCTGAGCAACTTTCTCTAGTTCCCGCATGATTTTCGGAGAAACTTCCCCAGACTTTAAACAGGATTTCGACGGTGTCTCTGTGTATATCTGTTGTCTTTTAGTCTCGTAGTCTTGGACGAGAAATAATTATGGCGGAAATATAATGAAGCTGTTTTCAATGCTTGTAAAAACAGTATATCCATATGCTTTTATTCATTGTTCAAGCTTTTAAAAAAATAAAGATACTTTATTTATTAAGTATTTAAAACATAAATCCATAAGACGTACTCTCCCATGTTGTCCTTACCGCAGTACCGAAGCTCTTTCGTCGTTTATTTATTTTGTTTTGTTCAATTCAGAATTTCTGTTTGAACGCCCACCCAAAATACTGGTGAATATGTACCCCCGCATTCCCCACACCATGACCTTTCATATTCGTGCGCGAAAGATCATGGAATAGTGCCATATCACCAGTTTCATTAGACAAACGTCTGGCACGCAAAAGCAGTCAATCACATGGTTGTATCGTCTAAAACGACCTCTGCACAAACAATACGACGAGTGGCGAAAGTATGGCCGCGTAAAGCATCATCACTTTGTTCACCCGTAGGTCAGGTGCTCCAGCGAACGGGTCACAGGGATCCCCCGTTATGTTGTTGCATTTCTGTGTATTACAGCAAAATCGACAGTACTTTGACTTGAAAAAGGTGTTCGATTCCCATTTGGTAACTATTTGAGGGCAATTAGCAACACAGCCCCGAGTAAACTGTACTTGTATTCCAGACGAGTTTGTTTCTTTCTGAACTGCACAGAATTCATAACCTTGCTTGCATGTCTCGATAGAAGATAGTTCACTGATAGTCCTTTGACATTCCCCTTGCTTGGAGTCGCACCAGAAACAGCTTAAAGCTGAAAACAGAAAGACAGGAGCTGTGTTATTGTATTACTGTGTATCACTACCCAGCCCAGGCTTGAGACATGATAACGATAACGATAACGATAATGATAATGATGTGATTATGATAATGATGTGATAATGATAATGATAATGATAGGGATAAGGATAAGGATAAGGATAAGGATAAGGATAAGGATAAGGGTAATGGTAATGATGATGATAATGATAATGATAATGCTGATGATAATAATGAAAGCTTTATTCAGCTCATCGTAGCTGGATAGCTAAATTACAAAGGGTGTTACAGATACTAACTATAATACAATATATAACAAAACTGTAATATTACTGATAAAGTCACCATGACTGGTATTACAGACATAGCCATCTAAAACATCGTCAGTATTTATTTCCAGAGCATCAAGAACAACAACCAAAAATTTGACATTTTTATGTTTAAATAGCAGCATCTACATGTACATGGGCGTTTTTAAACGTAACAGCAAATCAAAAACAAACAAGAACAAGCTTGTAAATATACGGATGTAGAGGCATTTGGGGAAAACAAACTTATAGGTTCTTATATAATGTCTCCCTCAAAAACTCTAAATAGGCAAAAAATAAAACTTTTCAGCTGTTTTTTTTATTACCCTGTTGATTAAGGAGTTACGGAAGCACAAAGTTCTGGTGCTTAAGGTTTTCAGATAGTTGCTAAAGACATTCTAGCAACAAATCCCTGGCTAAAAGTCATGTCTATTTTAAAGGGGAACCTCCCTCTTATTTTGTTGTGTTTAGGGATATTGTATGGGAGAACACCACAGACAATTAAACAAACACCGTTCTTAAGCTTATACCATTACCTGAGAAATTTCTGTAACCTGATTGGTCGAAAGCAGTGGTATTTCAG
>JANSTQ010094655.1:0-14410 GCA_026167885.1 Bergia puertoricense
TTTCCACAGAGTGGCTCTTCATCCATCTGGGGGACCAACGGCTTAACGTCCCTGTCCAAGGACGGTATGGCGAAAGAAGATCATCTAAATTTTCAAACCCATGGCCAAGCCGGGAATCGAACCTGGGACCTTCAAGTTAGTAGCTAACATCACTTAAGTCAAAGGTGGCTAGGTACTAGAAATTTTCACGTTTCATGTATGTCTTTAACAAACTATCAAGAAAAAGCCAACACATTTCGTCGATTCGAAAAACTGAGTCCCTTTAAAACTAATTCGTAAGGACAAAAATCAATCGAAACAAATTAGAAAATTTCAGTTTCCAAGTTTCTAAATTACACTTCAATTTCCGTAAACTACTCAGCTTTTTGCTTGTTGCAAAAGGTCATTGAATAACTCACTCTCCAGAACAAAGCTGGACTATTGAAAGCTTTGATTCCCAAACCACTTCTTTTTTAAAAACGGCAAACCAGATGTTTTGAATTAGGCCCAATGACAATCTTTTTTAGTCCCTCCATTTTGCGGACAGAACCCGTCACAGGCCTTCCCTAGATTATGTTTTAAGCTCCTAATGCTCAGAACCTTTACAAAAGCCAACTTTTGAGGACAAAAATTATCAGAACTATTGTACAAAAAACCCCAGAAAATTAGGGTCTATATGGACACATAAAAACAAGAGTGGCTTATACTGTCCTTGACTAAGTAAGTAAACATCTTCTCCAATACTTGTGATTGATACTTAATGGTGGAGGAGCCATAAAGTCTGTACATACTAAGGGCCTGTCAGGACTCCATGAGAACAATAGCTATATATGTACAGATATTCTTATTTGCGTTGTAGCTCACCGATTACAAATATTTCCATTTGAGATATGACTTGCAGGTTTGAGCTGAAATTAGCTCAATCAAATATTTAAGATACACAGTAAAAACCTGCGTATAACAACCAAACAGATTAGAAATTTGCAGGCTGAAATTTGCATTTAAACCTGCCAACATAGAAACACCTGTTCAGCCTAGAAAATGAAACACAGGTTCTTACTTGGAAGAATCAGTTAAGGAACAAATTACTCTAACAACCAACATTTCAGTCCCTTAATTCCCCTCTTAATACTAACATGGTAGGTGGTGTTAATGTCCAACAAAGGAGACATGTTGCAAATTAAATGAGTTAGAGGCGTATAGAGTATAGGCTCTTAGTTTGTTAAGAACGGTTGTTTTAATAAGTACAGTAACTAGTATTAGTATACGAGGTTATGACGCAGGAGTAAGGGGCTCACATGTTTTGTTTTTTGTCCAGTATCAGAAACGTTTCCCATAAAAATAGAAAAACGGATCAAGGATTTATTTAAGAACCTAAGCAGCACGATTTTTCAAGTAGACACCATTTATATATAAGAACCTTTTCAGTTTGGGCTTGGGAAATTAATGGTTGTTATGCGTCAGTTTTTACTGTATATTGAGATTAACATACAAGCTACGGCTGCAAACTATTGTCACGTTAAGTTTTTATGATGAAGGCCAGTAGTTTGAAACGTCAGCCTTTTCTCGATAGTTTCCGTGTGTCAGATCACGAGCAGTGGGGAAACGTGTGATTTTGAAACGTGTGGTAATTTTGCCATATAAAATAAAAGTAAAAATTGTGGTGGGTATTATTAATATTGAAAACATTATGGAATCGTGGGAAAAAAAGAAATATTCAATCAAGTGAGGGCGTCAAAGACACAAGACAACATTTTTTACGATTATATTGTTACATGTCGATAAATGCATACTATTGGTGGCTATTAGGCGAATCACACGTTTCCCACTGATCCTGCTGAGATATGTAGAGGAACTGTTACTATACTTTGAAAAGTGGAATAATTCTTGTTAGAACTTTGGTTCAGCTTTCACGATTCCCTTATACTCACTGAAGACTTTGTTAGACGTTATTTGTCCGAGTAGGTGCTTAAAACATAATAATAATAATAGTAATAGTAATGTCTAATGATTGTGTAAACAATAATTATAGACAATTCTACAGACGGAAGTCATTGCAAAAACATCATGGCGTCGGAACAATATTCCTAAAAGTCTCAATATGTATTGTTTACTTTGTTTAACAGACAGCAGAACAAACGACAATATATTTATTTGTATTCAGAGACTGGAAATGAACTAACTAACAAAGAGGGGATTACAACTGAGCAGATAAAGACGTCTATGTATGTTCAGGAGTGATACTTAAATATGTCAAACGTGGCCTTATGATCGATTCAATTAAAGAAATGCATGCTATAAGAGATGTGTTAGCAATTATCAGAGATGTATAAGCAAGCCAAGAGAGATATATACAAGCAAGCTATAAGAGATGTATCAGATATTAATTAATTCTGCACAAGTCTGAATTCATGCATGCTGAATCAGACAGAACCTGAGAGCAGAACGAATAATTTAGTTACAGTTTACGGTGCCCAAATCCAGGCCTGATTAAAAATTATTCTTATTAGCTAACATTAATTTTCGAAGTAATCAAAAACACTGAAGCAAAAGGGATCACATAGACTTTTGAATATTCATTACAATATCTGTGTAACTGCCCTTTAATGATCTTTAGGAAAAACAGAGTAAATGGTATCCGTACCTTTGCGGCTTTTTTAACCACAAATTGATCTGACCATTGTTTCGGAAATCTAAAACCGGAGATGCATCAGGGACAAACTATTTTGATCAAGCATAATTTAAAATAATGCGAACTGAGTTGCAATATCAAACTTGCTGGGGGAACTTTAGAAATAAATAACTACGTGCTTGCCCAAAAAATATATAGCATCCGTTTGCTTGCTTGTTTATTTAATTATTTATTTATCTATCTATCTATCTATTCATTCATTCATTCATTCATTCATGTATTTGTTTGTTTGTTTGTTTGTTTATTTATGTATTTATGTGTATTAGTTTTATTTATATTGTTTATTATCAGTTATTTATGCTTAGTTATTTATTCCTTTGTTTATTCATTTACTTAATTTCTAGCTGATTAATTGCAAAGTGAAAGGTGCGGAACAAAACAACAGAATGATCACAAGGTCTTTGAAACCTACCCTGTAATTACAGCTACATTTTAGATTAGAAATGTTCTAAAACAAAAACAAAAAAAGAAACAAGTAAATCTGAGGCAAGTAAAATACAATAAGAAACAGACAGTATTGACATTTGAACAACGGCACCTTGGGTAAGAATTCTCTTGTCAAGGCCGCCGTCATTGACACCGAAACATGAACTTTACTTTTAACGACATTGAATGTCGTATTTAGTCTTTTCCTCTATTTGTGGGCACTGTTATAAGAAAAGAAAAACCTATTGTACGAAAAACATTTTCTAAAACCTCAATTTAAAATCCTGAAAAAATCTAACTCCAAATTCTACTCATACAATATAAGAACTACAAGGACATACTTGACTATACTCTTTAGATGCACGCGACAAAGAACACAGCTCATAGCATCCACTTCATTAGTCTTTCTAGAACGTTGAAGAACCGGTCTCAGGCAAATATTATTTGTGATCTTCCCCCATAGTTGGAGAGTCCAATATATCTAACACAGTGTATGTTTTCCATAATTTAGCATACTCAGCGATGCTAACCAAACAGTAATTTCTTATACCCTACCTACTTGAATTCAATTTGTCCCAGGGTTAGACGAAATATGCAATTTCTTTATCTGGAACACGTAGTCAGATGGTAAATTCTGTGTATTTGTATTCAGGTTCTGATTGTATGAAAGTAGGTTAAATTTAACCCGGCGTTAGGCGAAAAATTGAATAAATTAAATTTCTTCATCTGGAAACACTAAGTCCACGAGTAATCAAAGCGTGATTTGTCTCTCCATCTCATTTCTTTCTTCCTTGTAGTGCACCATTAGGGTGTGAACCGTTTCTTGAGCTCACTCTCTCTCCCTTGTAGTCCTTCACTAAAGCGTAATTCATCTCTCTCTCCCTTACAGTCCTTCACTAGTGAGCTGTCTCTCGATCTCATTTCTCTCTCCCTTGTAGCTTACTTCATTAGAGTATGAGTTGTCTCTCGATCTCATTTCTCTCTCCCTTGCAGTACTTCATTAGGGCGTGAGTTGTCTCTCGATTTCATTTCTCTCTCCCTCGTAGTCCTTCACTAGAGCGTAAACTGTCTCTCGATCTCATTTTTATTCCTTGTAGCTTACTTCATTAGGGCGTGAGTTGTCTCTCGATGTCATTTCTCTCTCCCCTGTAGCCCTTCACTAGAACATGAGTTGTCTCTCGATGTTATTTCTCTCCCCCTGTAGCCCTTCACTAGAACATGAACTGTCTCTTGATCTCATTTCTTTCTCCCTCAAAACGAAGTTTTGAATACAATGGTGCCGTTCTGTGGAATGATCTTCCAGAGTCTCTGAAAGTTAATAACAACAGTTTGGGAGCCTTTAAGAAGATGCTTAAACGGCCACTCTTCTTCGTTGGACTCCCGCACGGCAATCATGTAAGCCAGTGTATCTTTTAAGTATTGTTATTGTGGTTTTTACTGGTAATTTGCCGTGTTAAAATAAAGTTTATCCTATCCTATCTCTTGCTGTGCTTCGCTACATGTAAATTTTAGCGAGCCGTTCCTCTCGGCCTAACCCAGGGTTGGCGTTCGCTTTCAATTGAGAAAACGAAAACAACCTCTTTTTCAGTCTTTTTCAAAAATTTTGTATATTTTTAAACTGGTTTTTTCAAAAATCACTAATCGTCGTCGTTGAAAAAACTATGCAGTTATCCAACTCAGTATTTAGATTGGCGTTATACAAAGTTCTATAATATTATTTTTATATCTATGCACGGAATTTGAATACATGAAGTATTGCAGTATCGGAATGATCGCCTTTGATTGCAGCAAATAAAAAAAACAAAACTGACGTTTTTTTGTTCTTTTAGTCAATAACTAAGCATTTGAGAAATGTAAGGAGGCAGACGTGAAAACGGAAGAAGGAGGGAGTTCAGTAAACAAACATCTTGAGTCATTATGAACTTGAACCTGTAAATACTCGTGTTTTGTTTATACACGATTAAGCAGTGTTTCACAGCCAATCCTCCAACATAAAATATCCGCTCCTCCCAGTTCAGAATCATTTATTAATTTAGTAATATCTTAAATATACGATAGATATAGGTAGATTCATTATATCAAAAAATTAAATTTGAGGTGAGTGTTGTGTAAGACAAAAAGCCAACACATAGAATCACAACAACAAAACAGCGACCCGCCAAAACCACGAACTGATTTTATTTTTCGAGAAAGCACGTAGTGATTTAATATTTCTAAAGTTCCCCCAGCAAGTTTGATATTGCAACTCCACATTATTAAGTATTTTTGATCAAAATAGTTTGCTCCTGACGCATCTTCGGTTTTAGATTTCCGAATCGAAACAATGGTCAGGTCAATTTGTGGTTGAAAAAGCTGAAAAGGTACGGACACCATTTATTCAGTTTTTCCGGCCTGAAGATCATTTAACTGAAAGGGAAGTTGCACAGATTTGTGGTAAATATTTGAAGTCTGCGTGATCCTTTTTGCGTCAGTGTTTTCGATTACTTCGTAAATTGATATCAACTATAATTTTTTTTTATCAGCCTGGGGTTGGATGTCGTAAAGTATATCCAAATCGTACGTTCTGCTCTCAGCTTCTATTCAGTTTGAATTCAGACTAGTGTCGAATTGATATCGAATTCATAAACTTTGACTTACTAGAAATGAAATTTTGTTCGAGATCGATAAAGAATGCGCTTATTGTCTTTGGTATTCCTGGCATTCTCTTCCTTTCCTTAATGAGGAACAGATTACCACCATACTAAGGAAAAATTATAAAACCACATCACGTAAAATAAGGAGCCCACATTTTCGACTAAATAAACGTTTAATACAAGTCAGTGACAATGTTTCTTCATCCAATCTGGAGTCCATCGACCAGCATCAATGCTAATCAGTACATAAACTACATGGAATAATTGTGCCATTGGGCTGTGGATTTCTTTGTTTGGTTGGGGAGGGAAGAGGGGGGAGGGGGAGGTACTCCGGTAGATTGATTGAGGCTTATAGGTTTCACAATTGCTCCAGACAAAATTGCTGCTTTCCAAAACTAGTTTCTTTTAGTTTTACTCAAAGTATATTGATCCGAAAGAGATTTAATCTGACAAAGAAACCCTTTTCACAAACAGCACGTTAGCGCTGTAATATGTTAAACAATAATTCATCCTATGGGCCAACTCAGTAAATCAGCTTCAGAACTCATAACTGCAATCAGTTTCAATCGTCCTCGAACTCAAGCCACTCGCGCCATATTTGTAACGTGCTTGATTTTATTTTAGCATTGTGTTTTTAAAATTGTGTTTATAACGGCTGTAGTCGGGAAATGGAAGGATTGCGCAATCATACCGCAAAACAGCCAAATTAGCTGGTTCTTATGTAAGCGCAAAGACCTAGAAGCTGTTATATAACTTTATTACGTATTCAAGACTCCATTGTGCATTTTTAAATAGTCAGTTTTCAGTATTCAGAAGTCAGTTTTATATATCTATAAAAAGATATATATAAAGATATATTTATATATAGCTTTAGTTATCTTTATGGTTAGGTAATCCTCTTGATTTGGATCACGAAAGCACAAGGCTAACAACTGACTAATTAAGTCGTTTGTTATAACTAGTTGCTGTCTATCACACCGTTGCACCGTAGTCAAAACACTGACAAATCAACATTGAGAACTGGAAAAATCTGAACGAAATGATTTGTCATTCACTAAATTTCAAGTTATTTGCTGTTCAGTTTTCCTGATAGATTTATGAACGGCTGGCAAAAAGAGGGATCAAAACAGTACATTCATGTACACTAACTTAGACTGACCATGAAAACGATTATGCCGCCATATTTGTTTTTCGCCAATTCCGTTAATTCATAGTCTATCATAAATGTCTTAAATTGCGTTAGTAATATTTCAACCTGAAACTTGATTAAATTAAGAACTCAGTCAAACTTGAGCAGCTCTTATAAATGAAATGAGTTGACAGATTTTATAAACTACGACAATGTTGACAATATAGAAATCACCGTCTGTAATCGAGTCGCTGTTTTTATTCTAAGTAAATCTATTCTTATCTCAATAACCGCAACAGAAGCTTCTATAAACTACGTTTCTAAAACTGGTCCGCGGATAAGCCAAACAAATTCTTATGACGGCTGTAGAGTCAGCCAGATTTTCTTGTGAAGTGCAACAGGAATGCAAGCGGCGGAATGCGAAGACTTTCACATAATGACTTCAAAGTGTTCCGTCTTTTTCGCGTTGTGACTGTGGTATGCCAAATGCGCGGCTCGCTTAACTTGTGGTTGACAGTGCTAAAGATATTTCTGACCTTTCTAGCTGACACCGTTGCGAGTATATTTTCTGCACGACTAACTCGCAGTGAAGCGAAATCGCACATCGATATATGCTTTAATGATTCATCATTGTCTCGCACCCTGGCTGGCAGTTGTTGATCAAGTTAAGGCTCATGCTTCTTGTTTCTCCTTCAGCGCAGATGTTCAGGAAAGGTACAGAATTTGACAAAGTGGATAAAAATCATAAACTAATAAAGTTCCATTCTTAGTGAAATTGTGTTTTTATAGTCCTATTTTCGATCACTCTTTCTGAAAACATTTTTGTGCAGATAGTTGACTTTCACTGCATGCATCAACACTTTGGTATCGCTGAATTGTTATTCTTTAATCTTTTTGCCGTGAATGTGTTACTTATCCAAAAGTCTATGAAAAACATCAAGCTACAGCATAAAACGATACGTTTAATTCATGTTTATTCAAGTACCACACTTGCACTCAAGTGCAATTTCTTTCAAAATATCAGCATATCAGTATTCATTACTACTTACAGTCCGACATGATGGACATGTCTTGATTCATAATAGTAATAACATCGGTGGACTCGGCTTAACTCCCTTAAATATTTTAACGCTGTACCACCCGACGAACAGAAACTCTCAGATAGAGAGAAAAACTTCCGTTACAGATTTTAAGAGCAAGACTGTGCTTCCATATAGCCATTCAAACAGCGAGTGGAATAGAATCAAAAACCTCGATATACTGAAGTGTACGATCTGAGGGTACTCAAATAATGCTACAATTATCAAGTTTATAATGTTTGTCTATTATTTTTTAACGCATGGCGTTTTGTTGCTCCGGATAGGAAAGCATTCAGTTCGTTTTCCGGACATATCATATATTACATGTATTAGAGAGTTTGAAAATTAAAAACCATTGTGTCTTTCTTGTTTTAGTTTCAAAAAATTTAAAAACAATTTAGTTGGACTTTCTATCTTTAAAATGCACTAGCCAGACAGATAAATTCTTCTACTTGAAATATAAGTTATTTTTAAAAATTGCTAGGCAATAATTTATTGTAGCTATATATAGATTCATAATTGTGAATGTTTCTAGAGAATTAAAAAAATCAGTGTTGTTTGTTAGGAGACTTAAATAAGTTCTTCCCGCGTCATCCAATTTTGGGAAGTTCCCAAACTATTGCAGTCTGACGACAAAGGCTTGCAATTCGGCTGTTCTTGCCAATTTTCCTAATAAGTGTACAAGGTACTGAACATGTTTGGAAAACTGTCACACTCTAGGATGCATTGCGTTAACAGTTTTGGGAGTTTTCTTTTAAACTACCGTTTATAATTCAACTTTCTCTGTACCGTTGCAGTCACCCAAATGAACTCATTTCACTGAAACAAGTTCAGTTTTCCGAAGTTATAAGAATGCGATTTAACTATTCAAAAATCTAGTCAGGTTATAAATTCTCCTGTGGTGGCAATGAAGTCATTGTTCTGACGCGAATGTAGCAAAAATCAGAGGCATTGTTTTTAGACCAGTGATGTCAGTTTTTGGGCCCCAGCTAAGTCAGAGTCACTTTGGTATGGCAGCGGAAGAGGCAAGGATTTCTGGAATGGAGCTGTACACTTCTCGTTGCTTCCTTTCGGGCCGAAGTCTATCAGATATTCATCGAGACATTCCATTGTCTTTCTGAACCAGTTTGCTGACTCAATCCTTATTTTTGGCGGCAAGCATTTTAAACATAGTCTTAACCCTTGAGTTGGGTTCTACTTTCTCCTTCCTTGCTTGTAATTTCTTCTTCTTTTGTCGCCTAGCTCTCATCAAGGATTTGAGCCAGTTTGGCTGTAAAAAAAACGAAAATAATGGAGTGAATGAAAACTGCGATCACAGGATTGGAAACTGAAGACATGAACATACATATCTGACTGTTTGTATGTTTATTAGTTTGTGTATATGATATCGATTGTGTGTATTTATCTATACGTATCCATATGAGGTGCACATCTCCAATTTACTGTAACATACGTACGCGCCCTTGGTATACGCCACAATTTGTGCAGATTGCGTGAGAGTGATGTCGCAATCCATTCCAGCGAAAAACAGAATTGCGTAAAAGATAAAATTCTACAAATCAACACTTTCCCATACAAAACGTACATGAAAACTTGCATGAAAACATATCTTCTCGATATTGCTTACTCCTTCTGGTAGAAACAATAACCTGCTTGGTGTGTTGAATCGTAACTGACGTGGTTTTGAAAGTTAACGTGGATCCCTCTTAGGATCACAAAGGATTAGCACTTCCAACTACCAATTATTTAAATATATCTGCCTTAAGTGTGAAGTAGAAGCAAACTTAATTGTGTCACCAGAAATTGGGCTTGTTTACATTCGCATCAGTGATCGAACTAAAAACTAACTGCTAATTGGATTCTGTCAATGTGCAAACAGAGTATAAATGTAAATTACTTAAGTGCTACCACAACTGACGAGCTCTTAGCTATGTGCCAGGATCAACGACAAAGACTAGTTTAAAATTTGAATATGCACTCAAAGCTCAAATCAAACAAGTTTTGAAAAACCAGTGACGCGCTGCTTGTTAAACAGATGCAAGTTTGCAACGCACAAAAGTGCAATTGAATGCTAATTTGTCAAAATAAAACCTGTTTTTGGCCAGGCAACTCAGTTGCATCAAGTAGCTCGCACAAACTCGTTAAATAAGCAATTTCATTTACTTCTTTTGGTGTCTGAGTGTTCCCCGAACTCAACACATTTCCCGAAAGTTTTCATACTCTTAATTCAAATACTTACAGCTGTCAACTTGTTGTGTCGAAACCAACGTTTGAGTGCTCGAAGCTTTTTCTTTTTCTTATTTCTTGCTCGTTTTCTCCTTTTTTTCGCTTCCGTATCTAGCTCGCCAGTTTCCTTGCTGGGAACCTGTGTGAGAAGTCGTTTAACTTCCTTTTGTCGAAGTGCTCTAACTCGTCCATGGCTTAAAACGAATATCACTTCATGCGAGTCTTGGGGAAACAGCGACACGACCAAAACAGCGATAACAGCTGACAAAATGAACACGTTAATACTTTTCATCTTGACTTATGGCCTCAATACAGCGCAAGTTTTCTGTAAGTCAAAGAACTCCTGAGGTTTTGAGTCGGGCAGCTGCCTCAGTTCAAATGACTTGTGTAGTAAAACAACCGATTATAAATAAAGTTGGCAAGATATAGGTTCACTCGATTTGGATCAGTGAGCAGTCGGATTCAAAGGGTTGTTTCGGCGCCAGAGCGCTCCGCCCAATGCAAAAACACAAAAGTATTGCTATTCCGAAGGATTTGTGGTATTATTTAGCAATTATTTTAACTTGTATAGCGAAGAATGCGTGGAACGCACTTGAATGAATTGGCGTGCAAACAAGATAATACAGTATATAACAACCCGAAATGACTAAGATTGCTTCCTGAAATAGATTAGTATTTTACATGAAGGACCCACTTGGCTTTGTTAATACACGTGACAACTTTTTTTAAAAAAAGAACAGACAAAATTTAGGAAGTCTTTGTCCAACTGTTTCTCTTGCAAGCCAGAAAGGGAATCGAGCAATCCTGTTTTCAGAAACCGAGAACTATGAAATACTTCGCCATACTACTAAATGGAACAAAACATTAATATTGTACAGATTTGTTCACTCTATCACATCTATTCAGCATTAATAGCCAGCCTCACCTCTTTTGTGCCAATTTACTTCTAACATAAAAGCATTGCAGGAAATGCCATAATTATTTATTTAAAAGTCTTATTAACACATACATGTTACATTTGCTGAAAATTTAATGTAGGATATATTGCGTCAAAAAATGCTTTAAGCAAGTACTCGCCGTTGCGTAAATCCATTAACTGACTGTACATTTACAATAATTGCTCGTTAATATAAGACCGTTTAGGAATTAATCATCTTAATTACTTCATGTACATTAATGTTCCTAAAACTAGAACGTTTCGCAGCACGCTTGTGAGCGGCTTTTTCCCGGCACTGAAACCGCGACTTGGGGACTGAAACCCAGCTGAAACACATACAAGTAAAATCTCTGTGGTCTCGTGTGCACTCGTCAAAATCTATATGCTTAAGGCAACATAATCTGCACGATTTCTGTTTATTTTAATAAATCCAATACGGCTGTCTTTTCACGGCTAATCACTGGGCGAAAACTAAGTTAATTTTTAACGCCATTTCTTATTTCAGCCTGTAAGAGACGTTATAAATATCGTGTGAAAGTAGTGTTAAAAATAACTCGTTTTGTTAACGCCACAATGGATGCTAAATATAAAGAAAATAAAATAGAAACGAGGTTATTTATAGAAATGGGTCAAAGTCCATTTCAAACTCACCTCACGTCCTCAAGTCAAAACTGTGATTTTAACAAAAACAGAATAAATCACTATTGTAATAAGTGGGAATCTTGGGAAAAAACTGTTTTACATTACACGTGAGTGTGCATTTGTGTGGACAGGGGAGGGATAAACCTGGAGATATAATACAGGCCAACCCACCCCTTCCCCATACCCCATCGTTTTTCCGGTCGATCAGTGGACCACGATTTGCGTCCCACCTCCAGAACGTTAGTTGTACAGGCTCACAGACGTCATTTGCCTATCATGCCATATCCGCTAAACACCCGAATTCGGCTTCCGTTGCCTCATGTCTGAATAAAGCGAGACGTCACTACACCATAAGCACCAAGTATAATGAAGGGAAGACATATCACTGCAGCTCTATTATAGGATACTTTTAGAAAGGTTCTTCGTCTGCGGGGATGTAGCAAGGGAAAATTATTGAGATGGTTGGGTGGGGGGATTCGACTGTGACAGCCTCAAGTGTATTTATATTGAGAAGCAGAAGGTGCAGGGTTTTTTTTCGTTAAAGACTGAAGTTCTATTTAGCCCTTCCCCTATTTTCGAGTTTTCTTAGGGGGAGGGGGAAGGGGGGAGGCGCGCAGTGGTTAGTATGTGTAACTCGCATTCCATAGGTTGTGCGTTTGAACTACGGCCTGCATGACCAGTGTGTTGTGTACTTGAGAAAGACACTTTACTTCACATCTAAATAAATGAGTACCGGCTTCTGCTGGGGGATTAACCTGTGATGGTTTAGTTTCCCCGGTTAGTTTTCTGTCCACGGGCACGGGGAATCATGTACTCTCATCCGCCTGACGCTCGAAAAGGATCTTATTTTGTTATGGGGGAGGAAGAAAATTTATTGGGGAGGAGACTTAGTAGAGAGTGGCATATTCAGAAGTTAGGTCCTTTCAAAACTCAGAGTTTCCCAGTGTTTTTATTAAAAAAAAACTTAGCTCATTTCACTTTCGAATTGGTCACTAACGGGCATGCAAATATTTCTCACACTCTGGTGTAAGAGTGCGCCACTATAACAAAAACTATGTTTTGAATAACTGGTAGGTGCCATGGGTATTGTTAAATTACCCAGTTGAGCTACAGGGGAGGAATAAATTTTGTAGGCGCTCGGAGGCAGGTCAGTGCATGATCCCTTTTAAACTTGCATCATACTGCCTTTTGTTTTTTCCTCCGAATAGAAAGTTTGCTGCTATTAAATTAATTTTCAAGCTGAAAAGGACTGCAGGTGTTATCGTAGGACAATCTAGTAATCACTCTGGCGGCACGGCTTTCTAATTTGTCACTTGTTTTGTCAGTTCAACTCATCCCACACGGAATTACAAGTGAGCTGGTTGGCGGCTGGATCTGAATGCGTTATAAATTTGAATCGCAATATGCACTGAAAAAAATGGTCGTACTCTTTTCGACCATTCTGTGGCCAAAGATATTATTCTTGTTGTTTCGCGTTTACGTTTAGACCAAGTGAGTTGATCGTTAATAACAAGTCTTAATTGTTCTATCATGCATACGGCCTAAAGGGGGAAGTCTTATCTTATATAAAGCCGGAGGGGGCTTTGAAAATAGAGCTTTTATACGGTAAATAAAAACTCTTATGGATCTTTATTTAAAAGGAAATAACCCTGTTTTTAAATATTAAACCAGGTTCAGTTAACTCCGTCTTATTTTGCTTTTATTCGACCTTTTCAGTAACAAATCTAAATACAAAAATCAAAATATTAAAGTCATTTGCGCCAATATTAATTTTGTGTTTGTGTCCTACCGATCAACGTAGTCGACTGAGTTGCCTAGTTTTAATCATCAAAAACCAAACAAAATAAGAAACCCAACCGTCTTTGGCTGGTTAAGCATGCAGAGCATAGTTCATTCTAATTTTTTTTGAAAGAACAGCGACTATCCATTGGTACAGTACATGGTGTACAACATTAAGTACAAATATCTAGAATCGAAGTGCCGCTGACAAATAAGCTCGTTGTTTCAGAACAATCCAAAATGGCGGATGAAAAACACTGTGAATTGAGTTAGCAGAAAAAGAAACAACACATTCGAATTAAGCTTCTTGGTTACTCCTGAAGGTTATGGATTTGACGTTGAGGCATGTTCACGTGGTTGGATCACGCGATGAAAAATCGGATTTGCACGAGGAGAATCCCAAGAGCAGCGACACTGTGGGTACCTACAGTCCGATTCGGTGCTTGTTCAAAGGTTGGATAACATTTTTCCAGATGATAAATCTTCATTTAGCGGATAAAACGTACGTGTTCTTATTATTGATTGGACAAAGAGCAAATTTAATCCGCTGGATCTAAAAATTATCCAACCTTTGAATGAGCGGGCACAACCGGACTTTTTTATATATTAATTATGATTATATACCTCAAAATACACAGTTGTTGAAAATATTAATATGCTGACAGGTGTACATTAGTAAACCAAATATGAAATGCAGCTCTCAGTTGAGTTATCTTGGATTCGCGAATATTTTTACTTGAGATCTTATTTGAGAATTTTTTCTTTTTCAATACTTTATATTAGATACTCGGTTCGCATTGCATTACTGGGTAAATTATTTTTTATTTTATTTTTACACTGACGAGGCTTCCAAGTCAATCCAAATATATTTGGAACCAAACTCTACTC
>JANSTQ010094765.1:0-14407 GCA_026167885.1 Bergia puertoricense
AGGTGGAAAAGGCTCCGCAACGAGCATTGAATCTGAAGATTCTTTATGGACTTTAGATAAAGAAGATAAACTTGTTCAGCTCTAGGAAGAGGCCGTCTCTTTACAACGTAAGCATGGACGATAAACAAAACTTGTAGTCTCACGATAAAAAATCGGGCAGTGTCTGGTGAGCTACGATCAAGACAGTTGGTCGGCCGACAAAAAATCGGGGATCTTACGACAAAAAATCGTCTAGTGTGTGGCGGCCTTTTATGGTTGTCAACAGCTGCTGGAGCCAAACAAAAAAAATTCCCGGTGTCATTCACAGGCAACTCGGAATATGAAACTGGACTATTTACCCGAGTTTTTATTCCGGTTTTTCAGATATTGAGGGCAAACATTCGATATGACTGCCTTTCATCAAACACACGTACTCGAGAACAGTAAAGAACAGCACAGGAATGCGGCACTTTCGTTCACTATTCTCCGGTTATTTGCCCTCTGTGTGCATGACTCCGTAGCGGGCCAAGCGGACGTGACGTTACCCAAGAATCGCAATTATTCACACAGCATATTCTTTTCATAAAAGCGTTTTATTGAGAAACTTGCAAAGGCAATTTACAGTGAACATGGGTCAGTGCTACGGACCAGTTTTCACAGAAACATATCGGCAAAATTATCACACTGCCATAGGCTCTGCATCAACTATTTTAATACATGTAACAAAGAAAATGAAAGAATTAGGTAAAGTGAGTGGGGCCTAATGAATTTATCAGCAGCTAATCAAGAAACTAGGCATAGCTACTATTACTATGCAAATACTTCGGATGAACAAGAAAAAATGATTCAAAGTATCAATTTTATGTTTTACTACACAGATTGTAAATGTACTTTCAGCAGTTCAGGCGGAGGCCATTGGTGGTATCTTAACCACCTGTCAACATATTTTTAAAAATAAAATATTTTTCAACTGTTTCCTTTTCTAACCTAAATCCTATAATCTGAAAACTTAAAATTGCTATAAAGCCAAATAAATTAACTGCTACTGGTGAAGCCAATATAAGCATTGAGCACAGAAATAAAGCAAGGTACAAGACGAATAAAATTCTCATTTACTTTTGTTCTCAATTGTTTGTTATCATCATCTCAAGCCTTGACCAAATAAAGTTAGTGCATGAAGTCTTCGGAGTGGTCCTCCATGATTAGGCATTTTCACACCGAACTATGCAAATTTCCCTTCCAACTATCAGACTTATTAAAAGGAATTCTTTTGGGCTTTCCACATGCTCGGGGATTTATTGACAAAAAACTGTTTCAAGCTAAAATATCTATCAATAGGGCACTGTTACATACCAATCTAAGTTTTTCAAGATGCAGATGCTATGGATGGTTTGTTTTAGGCAGTAGTTAAGTTGGATTGTAGTTGTCAATTTTTAAGTTTCAGGTCAGAACACAATTTATAAAGAAGTCAACTTATTGCTTTAAAATGCATGAAACCTTGGCAGAAGAGATGACCATTGTTTTTTTAGTGGAATAAGAAGAAGTTTTTTTTTCAAATTCTTTGGATATATAACATAATTAAACATCTGAAAATGAAAAAATATGTTGATTTAACCATGAAAGAGCCCCTCTGGTACTAATATTTTTATCCATTTTCAGGTCAGCTATCTAATACCACCTGTGAATCTTAGTACATAGGTCATACAAGAGAGAGCCCCCCTCCCCCCCCCCCCCAAAAAAAAGGCAACAAAAGTTTTGTTTTTTAGTTTGCACTCAAACATGCTAAAACCTGCGATAAGCAGTCAAATGGTCTCATTAGGTTGTTCTAAAGTCATAGCAAAAAATGAAAACTAAATTAAACCAACTTTGGTTCAAATTTGAGCTCATTCACAGTTTAGTGATAAAAATATTCAAGATGCACAGGTTCAATGCAAGTGATTGCATTAGATTGAACAAACTTGAATGTATGTCACTAGTTTGTAAAAGGACATTGTTCCACAAAATACTTTTCACATCTTAAAACAATCCTAGTAACTTGAGAGAGAAAACAGTTTGAGCTAAGGAGAGTCAAGTTATAGTATCATAATTTACCAACTAATAATTATTATTGATTTCGTGGCTGAAACTAAAGGCTATCTGCCTTGCAGCTGCTGCAAGGGAAACAACCATTGTTTTCGGCCAGCAAGAAAATTACTATATGTATTATCAAGGGTTCTAGTGTTGATCCTTTCATTCCAAGTTATCAACATTCATAAAACATAATTGGAATCAAGAACTGGGTTACTGATCATCCACTTTGAACTCAACCAGATGAAGTGTAAAATTCTCCCAACTTATTAATAAGAAATGTATGGACACAAGTATTGAGAGTTTGGCAACTCATCATTTGAGACTTTAGGAAGTGAAGGATTAACACTCCCTGTCCCATGTACCCCAAAGATTCATACAAAAAATGGTTAAACTTAATATTTCCATTAATTTTTAATTTGTATTTCTTGTGTGGCTCTAGATGTTATTAACAGTAGCAATACCTCCCCCCATGGAGGGTTTTTGACCAAGAAGTAATCCCAGTTCAGTCCCACAGTTTCCTAGTTAAACCATTCTGAAACCCCTCATCAAGATTTCCACTAATCAAGTGTAGAGATGTGTTCCAACAATGCAAAACTTTAGAAGTATACACTATGACATGAACTTTGCAAGGAATAACTGTTTGCAGTAGGATTAAATGCTAAATTGCTTCATTTAAAAATATCAGGATTTTCCATAGCAAATTCTTCCCAAATTAACAAGTGTGAAGAGTCAAGCCTTTCACAAGTTGTTTATTCACTTGCAAAGTGATTTCACTACTGCCATATGCTTCATCAGTTCTTTAAAACTTGTACCTTAAATCATACCAACAAATCACTCAGAAAATGCTTACTCAGTATCAAAACAATCTATACATGTACATTACATAATCCACACACTACAGTCAATACTAGCTGTAGCATACTGCCTCAGAACTTTGGTTTAACAAACATCTTTACTTCCAGAAGTTCTTATTCAAAATTGATTTTAGTAATGCTTTCTTAAAATGGGAAAACATTGGGTAGTCCACTCATGCACATTTACAGTTTTCATCAAATCTTGTTTCGCATGGCTGGCTTGTAAACCATTTTAATACCTTGAACCTTATAATGAATGAAATTTTAGTTCCTTTAAATAAATGTTTGACACATATACAGCTGATGTAACTGGCTGGATGTGTACTTCATCCAAAATCAAATGATCTATAACACTGAAGTGAATGTATAGAATCAGAATATATCATAATTTCATTCATCAGGACCCAAGCCATACTTAGTATCATCACATCTAGTTTTGGATTCAAATTCATCCTTTTAAAAAATATCCTAGAGGTGTATTTATTCGTTTGTTGTATAATTACTGGATACAACAGTTTGCACCCTGCTTCTCTTTGAGTTGTTTGGTTGGCTTGTAATGCTCCAAGTAATTCAGCTGTTTGTAGTTGATGGCACCTCGGCGTTTCCTAAAAATATATTGATAACAAAAGTTCAATAAGGACATTTACTGATACAATACAATATAATACAGACTGTGGACTTTTCATTTACAAACAAAGTAAGGAGACATGTATGTTATGAGAATTTAGCAACACATCACATTCATGTTTCCAGTTGAATGTTCCAGCCAATTGAAAATTTGAAAGTCTTCACTTCTCAGGATTCATGTACATATTATTTCACATTTAAATTCTGTGCCTTTTTCCATGACTTTTCAACTAACCTTATTTTAACCTAAAATTGTAAAAATGTCCCAATTCGATTCCCGGCTTGGCTGGGGGGTTGAAAATTTACATATACCGGTAGGTGACCTTCTTTCACCACACTGTCCTTGGACAGGGAAGCTAAGTCACTGGTCCCCAAAAAGGATGAAGAGCCACTCTGTAGAAATGTCATCTGGGTAATGTCATTACTATTATTATTATTATTATCATTATTATTATCATTATTATTATTATTACTATTATCATTATTATTATCATTATTATTATTATTATTATCATTATTATTATTATGATGATGATGATGATGATCTAAGACAATTTTACATTGTTCACACACAGGTCTGAGTTTCACCGACTTTCCAAGACCAGTTTTGATCTTCCAGGTTTTCCTGGATTTTGAGATGTTAAAATTCCATGACTTTACAGATTTTCTATGAAGCATATGAATTCTGACTCCTATTCCTGTAGCAGTAACTTGAGCAAGTAAATTTTTATCATGAAGTATGAAACTTGTGATATCATGGACACGCAAGATGTGAATAACAAACATTATTACACTCTACCTTCTAATGAATTCCACAGCATCTTCAAATTTCATTCCACTTTCAATAAGAGCAAGTGCAACCAAAACCGGTGCCCTGTAAAAAAAAATATAGTGTTTGATAAAGTAACAAATTACATGTAAACAAAAAATACTGAGACACATGCCATAGTTATCAGAGAGATTGGGAGGCGGGCAGGTCCACTTAAATTTGATCAGAAGATAAAAAATTGACATGCAAAGGTAATTATAATGGAAATGATATGCATACACTCCTTTTACCGAACCCTGCTGTTGGAATAAAAATTAACTACACCTTTCTGTCCCCTTGCTGAGAAAAAGCTAGCAAAATTGCTGCATACATGTACTTAATATATGATCACACATGTAAATATAGTTATTAGCAGCCACTGTACTAAGCCTTTTTTTTTTGCAGTCCCTTGTTCCAAACTCTATTGAGAAACCTGTGAACATACTGTACATATTTGACAAGTGCACTCAGATGTATGTGAATGCACAGGAAATGATGGTCAGATGGAAACTCTAATGCTTAGTTTTTCTTGGCTTAAACATCATTCTAACAGCTTTTAAATGATTGTATTAACAACCTTTTCTTATGTCAAAATTGACAAAATTAAGGGCGACTCTGCTCTGAGGGCATTACACCCAGAATTGAAATTCTTGTCAAGATGTTAATGTATTGAATAACTCAAGGTGGCTGTATTTTGCAGAGAAAAACTTTTATAAACTCTATCTTTTTAAACTTTTGATTAACTATTAAAAGAAGGTATATTGCAGACTGTCACAACAAAAAATAACCACATTTTTAATGACCTCTCTACTTTCCTGTGAATTGAAATTTTGATAATGAAAACTTCAATTTCTAAATTTTGTAATGACAGAACTTTGTAATGGCTGTGTAAAATCTCTCTACTTAACCAACTATTTTGTAGATCCTATAAAATAATGGAACAATGTGTTGTGGATCGATTTACAATTTTGGGATCACTCATTGAAAGCATATTTTATCTTAGTCTATGATTGACACCAGTTTTTTTAATGTAATTCATGTTTTTGATCTGATCAAACTGATCCAAAATGAGAAATATATAATACCTAAAAGTTAAAAACAGTAAAGACACACTTCTAAATATAAATAAAAAACATGTATTTAAAAAATCTCTTGAACTTTTGGCACCATATCTGTGTGCTTTCATCAGGAGAATAAAACAATTAACAAATGACAAGAAACTGAAACTGCATTATTCAAAAGCTCCATGGGATTTTAAAAGTGACATATATGGTCGCAGGAATTCTTTTCTTTCAATTATGGCAGCTTGGTCAAGTGAAGAATGTAATGACTATAGTAACAAAACATTAATTTTGTTATAATCAGAAAACAAATTCCTGCTAAACACACATTCTTTCAGTGGAACAGTGCAATTTATTATTTCACGAGCATAATAAAACACTAATTGAAAACTGGCCAACTTGGAGCTACCAGAGTAGCTGTAAAGTTTCTAAATCCTAAAAACTAGAATTCTGAAAAATCTTCATGTTGATGGATGTAGTTTTCTTTTGTATGGATATATGTAATTATAATCCTTTAGAACCACAAGCAGTGAATCTTGCAAAATTATATAAGACTTAAAACTATAAATTTAAGGATCTCTGGGTACCCTTATACTTCAGCCATTTGGAACAAACGTAATAAATAACTGTTACTATTCAAATAATACTGCAAAGTATATATATCCACCTTCCAAGTCCAGCCACACAGTGCACAGCAATACATGATCCTGGACTCTCTTTAAACTTTTTCTTCAGTAGCTTAATCCACTGATCGACTACATCTTTTGGAGGAGCAGCACCATCATCAAATGCCCAATCCTGTCAGTAAAAGAGACTTTATCAGTTAAAAAGAACACAATGCAGATCTGTATAAAGACAACAAACCAATACTAATTTATTTATTAATTACATTGTACTTCCAAGAGATGGTAAAACTATAAATACTTAGTGGATAAACTTGCTCTATTCTTTTCGTATCAAGCCATAAAGGCCCGAGGCTGAAAAAGTGTCCGAGGCAGAGCTGAGGGCAAACATGAAACTTTGAAGACACTTTCCCAGAGGTCCAGTATAGCTTGATGCAAAAATAGTGCAGAAGGGGTTTTTTTATTTTATGACTGAGATTCTACAACAATTCTCTCAATTGGAAAGGCAAAGCACATGCAATGAACACAATGAAGCAAAAGGGCAAAATTTGTTTCAAGGGGTTTCTTTTGTGTTTTGTGGTATAACGGTATTGCTTTACTAACCAGCTCCATCTTCTTTTCCTTTGCCACTGTTTCGAACTTTCAGCCATTATACAGCAAAAACAACCAAAATTAACACAACTTTTAATTGCTTGCAATCAGTTGCAAATATTGGCCTTGCTGTATCGAAATATATTGGTCCTGCCAGTGTGCATCACTTGATTGTAAGCTATAGATTGTTCTTTTCACAAAAACACTCTTTAAGTCTTTTAAGTTTTATACTGTAAAACATTCTTAGGTCCAAAAGAAAAATATCCTAAAATTAATGATACAGTATATACTTAATATACGATTAAAAACATCTGTTTAAAATTCAAAAATTTGTTAAAATAACTGTAAATTATTGCTTTTTTTGGTTGCTTTCTGCAACCTTCTTCACAGTGAATAAATTACAGGTCAAGAAACTCAAACAATTGTTAAGGTTGTCTCGCTGGTGCCCTCTGGGATTTAAGAAGTGTTTTGTAAATTCTTGGGAACTTTTTGTGTTCATTGATTGCATTCTTGTCTGCAAATGAATGCCAAGATTCTAAAAATAGATGCTTTTATACTTAAAACAAAATAAATACTTAAAACAAAACAAATTTTGAACAAGCTTGTATGCCTGGTCAGAAAACCACAACTTCAAAGAAAACATTTTATTCCACTTAATTTATTAAAATTGAAATTAATCTCCAGTCTCTTCCTCTTTGAATTGCAAAAATAGACAAGTAGAAAAGTAACAACTATAAAATGGACCATTAGTCTACCCTATCCATAAATAAATTTAATTACATCAATATTTGTTGGTGGTATATTCATATAATTGTGTGGTATAATATTTTGGTCCTGATTGTCAAAATATGCTGGTGACTGGTGAATTTGACAACTTTTTTATTTGGCAAAATAAATTACCGGTATATCTGTGGTTCAGGTCACCTGACCGCCCCTAACCTTTATTGCCAAATTGCTGACCCTATAACTTTTTATTGCCATTTTGCCTCACTTTTTCTTTCTTTGAGTCAAAGGGTTTTCAAAATCTCAACACCAGACAGGTTTCAACAGTTATTAAACCGAAGGAGTGGGTATGTTCTACATGCTGATCAAATTTTTGTTGCTTTTTTCAAGAAAAAAAATTAATCATGATAATCAATGTTAACAAAAAAAAATAACACCAACCATCCAACCCTAATTTTTCAAAGATGTGTGATCGGAACCAGATATGATTTTATTTGGCCTTATAAATGCCGCCTAAAAATCTTTAGAATGTTTCATAGAAATTAAATTACAAAAATAGTTTTCAGAGCTGCTTACTTTCAGAGTTTCATCTTTTACTACAAAACATTATAAGAGCCCAGCTGTTCATTTCATCAAGTCTGGTTTGGAAAAACATTCATTTTGGCATAATTATTTGATAGTTATTAAGTTTAGACTACAACCAACTTCAACACATAATTATTTTAAGATATTATACATAGCAAACTTGAAGAAAATGCACACAAGAGGTTATCAGACTGTAAGACGTTATTTGAAAGGATATAAGATCTCATTAGCATTAAGTATAAAAAATGTGTAGTTAGCTTTTAGAAATACACTTTCAGTTATATCTTTTAACCCTGAAACCAAAACCAAACTTAATTTTAAAAGAAAAACAGATTGAAAACTGATTGTAAAGTTAGTGGAATAATTTACATTACATGGCTATTTTTTATCAGTAGGGGGGAAAGGGGGAGAGGGTCCCCAAATAAGGCACACATAATATTAGAGACACTAAAACATAAATTTTGTACAAGTATATCCATTATTGCAAACTGCCCTTTGGTGCTATTATTAAGTAATTTTTGCTCTAAATTTAACAAGCCATGAATTCAGTTAAACACCAACAGTTCTGATATGACTTCAACACCAAATAAATGCTCCTAAAAGACTGAAAAACATAAATCCCTTCAGGCCAAAGTGTGAGATCCCAAAAAATCCCATAAGATCACCCCCCCCCCTCCCCTCCCATCAGGAGGACACTCAAGTGGGGTTCTTAAGTAATTTGCTGTACCATCAGAGTAAAGTTGACAATTGCAACTAATAGTGCAACTATTTAGAGACATCTTTGTATGATATTGAGAAAGATAACAACTCCTGAAGAAATATTACCAATGACATGAGATCTCACAGAAAGATCAAAAATTAAATTCATATCTGATCAAAAGATAAAATAAAAACTTCTTACTAATATTTCGAGAGTAAGGCAAAAACAATTATTTTCTTAAACTTCTCATGGTAATGTTATGAAGTCTTGGTCCTCTGAAAAGGGAAGATAAACCCTAACATTTCAAGTTGAATGATAAAAATAATAATTTGTTTACATTACTGTCACTCACTAGAATGATCCTTTCAACAGGAAATCCGTATGTAGTACAAAGCTGACATTAAAGTGTATATTATTACTGACATTCATATCTGTCATAAGTTAGTTTGAATCGTGATTTCTAATTTTCCTTCTTTGTCAAAGATATTCCACCGAACTCCTAAACATTCATTGATGTAAACATCCATAGACAACACAGAAGATAGCACTGGCTTTGTTTCAAAGGTCAAGGAAGGCCAAAGTATAACATCTGTGATCTGAGCCAGTCCCTGTCCAGTCATGTACAGTAGTTTCAGCTTAACACTAGTATCATAAATACATCTAAATTGCATTTTCAAAATGCATAATAAATACTTTTATACTGTCTTTTAATAAGAGACTTTTTATAAGAATGCTAAGGATCAAAAATGTCAACATTTAATAACATGTTTAAGAACACACTTTAGACTAAGATTAAAAAATAAATGTATATTTCTATAACTTTGGAAATGGAATGGAGAACCACTACTTGATACTGCAAGACAGCAGTGTCATTATTTTCACATTTGATTTCGGTAAACAAGTAATAGCAAATCATTTGGGTATATATATTATGAACTGTATATTAAGTTGGAAACAGCCTCTGAATGGATTTACACAGACACAGTTCCCCAAAACACTAAGAACATCTCTAAAATCATTTGAGATCCTGAAAAAAATTAAAAAGATTCAGCCTCGGCCCCAAATATTTAATATTCTTTTAAAAAAAAGCGTTTCATTTCTAATATTTTTACACCAGAAACCTTCTTACACTATAAAGATTTAAGGTAGGTTTCAGACTCTGTATTTCAAAACAGGAAACTCTCTAATGGATATATTAAGCTAATTCTCTTAAGTTTAGCCAGTGTAAATAATCCCATACACACTAACAAACAATCAGAGTTTGAATATGCTAAATATCAAGTGGCTTCAAAGTAAATGATTACAAATTTCACCAAAGGTTTAAAATTAGTAACTTGAACGTACGTCCAATAGACAGAAGAAATATGCACATCTCACTAGGAGCAAGAGTTCATGTCACAGACTCAGCGCTAACTTTAGCAACTTGAACAAGAAAAAATGACTTCTTAGGGCAGACAGAAAGAACAAACACAGAGCGTTCCAATTGGAGCATTAATAAGCACCCATATCCGCATCTGAATCAGGATCAGGAATGCCAAGTGCATTCTTAATGCTTAAAAAACTTTATAAGTGCTGTCTTTCGAAAGAACATACGTGACCAAAATACAAACCAAAACATTTAGAAATCGACTACGAAATCAACAACAGAATGTAACTTTCAGTTTCGACACTCGTCACAATCGCAAATTGAACATCAGGTTATTGACAGAAAGGCTGAAGGTAAAGTCCACGAAATCTTTTGAAAAACACAACTCGAAGCCAGTAAAACCGGTTTAACGCGGACAAGAATTTTACTTTCTGCTACCAAAAAGGTCGATGACTAAGAGAAATATGATCATGCTTTATGCTGTGTCGCCAACCTGGTGATAAATCAGATAAACGCAATGATCAAAGGAATGGGTGACTTTGCCTTACTCAACACATCGAAAGTCACTAAAATTGCAAAACAACGAAAATTAAACAAAACTGTGTTAATGTATTACTCAATGGCGCCAATTTACACTGAGCGACTCGCATATTTTATTCCCAGACCACACTTCCCTCAAACACAGCACCATTTCGTTAACATATGACACAGATTTCAAAACGAAATCATATTGAAAGATGCAAGAACAAACTAGAATGCGTCCGCTGAACAAACATGTTTTATTACATTCGAAAATGGCCATAAAAGTCAAGGTAAAAGTGATTTTGATGCGCTAAGCTGGTATCCATGATCGACAAGATCACTTCTAAAGAACGCATCGCGAGACAGTTCCCATTCCGACCACACCACTCCACGACATACAAACACATGTACAAAGAAACACACATAGAAAAACTCACCACAACACTGATGCCTTCTTTTGTTAGAGCCTCCGTATTATAAGTTGGTTCACAAACTCTGACCACCACATGGGCTTTGTATCTCTTCAGTTCCTTCGTAAAATCAATGAAGATCATGTAAGTTTACCGTCACAGACATCCTAAATCAGACGATCCTTTAAAGAAAACCAGAACTTACCTCAATAAACTGAGGCAACGTAGCGTTCGTTGGTCGATCAGTAATCAGAAATTTCATGTTTTTATGTTCAACCATCACTGGGCCGTTTGGGTTTATCGATCTTGTCGTTGAAGAGCTTGGTGGAACACGAGCACTTCCCGTCGGCATTTTCATGCTGTTCGGCTCAAAAATCATGCAGTTTATTGCCTTACTGGCTTAAAGAAGTCCTATTTCTTCACCAAAAAAAATTAAAAAGTTACAATTTACCCCATTCACTGGGGTACTGTGTCCACAATTTACACCTCACTCGTGTTGTGCCTGACACCAATCTCCAGAATCGATAAGGAACTCCATCAAAGTTCGACCGCGATCGTAAGCCTGCAGTATAAAGAAACAGAACTCTGTCAGCGAAATGCAAAAGACCAGCCGGTAAACTAGCCTCTAACAAGCGAAACATGCTTTATTTTGGCAACATAAATAATACAGTAAACACAGACAAAGAAACGAGTGAAACATATGAAAAAAAAGCGAATTATTGCTATGGCAGGGAGCCGGCGAAGTGCCTTCATCTTTCGCTGTCGCACACAGTAAGAAATCTTAAGATAAATTGAAAAAGCGTGAAAATGAAAAGATTTCTCAATACTTACAAGGTAATCCCTCCTCATTGGGAGTTTACAATTCAATGAGAATCTTTCCTTCCACACGGAAGAGAACGAATTCAAAGTGAGCGACACGCCAGGCCAAAAAATATTTTAAGCAGTTGCACAATTCGGGTCCTTTATGACGTAAGGTCGCTTGACGCATGCGTGAATCACGCATGGCAACGTAACACGCGTCCTCAACCCAGATCTCCCTCTCATCACGCCGCCGCACGATCACCTCACGTTTAAAAATAGGAAAAAACTGGAAAGATCCAAGAAGACCGTGCCGGCATCTTGTCTTTTTAGTTAACATGGCTTTCTTCCAGGATGTGACGATCGCTTTTCGTCGTTATCATTTATACATTTAATTTTAAAAGAAGAAAGAAAACTAAATTGTGAATATGAATATCAAATACCGTGGACTAGGTCGATTTATATTTATAAAAAATAAATCTGCAAGTCAAGTGTTATCGAAAAACTGTCAACACTGCTGGAAAAAGAGCAGGTTAAAGTTAGCCAAAGTTCAATTTTTTATTGTCTGGTGATATACAGATTTTGTACTCTCGGAGTGCAAGAAATGCGCAATAATCCCTAACGCCATTGAACTGTCTTCACAGAGTATAGTTTTTACTTTTATATTAACTTCATTTCTGTACAAGCTATAAATTGGCAGTTTTGCTAATAGTTTTTCGATTAAGAGTGAGTAGCAGAATTTATTTGCCATTTTTCTTCAGTCGGCAGTTCACATAGCTCACTGACTTTGTCAGATCGACCAGATATTATCAATATACATTTTGACAACCCTAGAAGTAAAAAATATACGCCATTCACTCACTGGTCTCAAAAAGAAAAAAAATATCTGAATAGAAGCATGCTTTGGAATCTTCAAGCGTTGAAGCTGAAATCGAAGCCCGTGAAGTTCAAATCGCGCTCAATATCATTTGTCAATCAAATCGAAGTACTGTTTTGCATTAAAAAAAAATCAGAACAAAACAGAATACCATTGAGCAAACTAAAACCAAGTCACAGTGACCTTCTTTAAGGGAAAGGGGGTGAAATTAAACAATTTTTTCACAAACAACAATCTGGGTAGGCTTTTTAATAAAAGAAATAATTTAAAATTGAGCCGGGCAGAAACGATCAGAGATTGGAACCCACTGCCTAGGTCTTGCTAGCTCTTGTTTTTAAAACACCATTTCAACTACAGCCAGTCCGCGAGCACAACCAAAATAATGTTAATACAGCAAGGTTTGTAAAGTTACATGCTTCGTTGCACGCAAAACACACTCAGATAACAAAAGAAGCGGCAGTATTGTTCACAACAAAATTAAAGAAGATTGTCGAAAGGAGCACAAAGGTTACCGACTGAAACAGCGCACGGTGGCCGGAACTTTAATTACACAACAAGACGACAAAACCACATCTGAAGACTAAATACATGTACACTCATTTTAGTCGGCAAACGAAACTCCCACGCGGGCACACTCACAGGAATACTAAAACACTCCCCCTTCTCCCTCAAAACACACACACACACACACATACACACGAACACAAACACAAAATACGAACACACAAGCAGATACATCAATACGTATAAACGTACATGCATACACATTCACTACGACTCGTCTGTCGTCTGACCTCTTCTTGTTTACGTAATAAGTTTTGAAACTCAAGTCTTGCTGTGACCAATTAAGGGCAAATTTACAGCGGCGGTGTTTGGTCTTTTTTTAATGAGACTTTGTAAATGTTTGTCGACTAACTGAAACCTTTAATATGCGATTGTGAGCACGAAAAGGTCACTGTTAAAATTATCGTTTCCTTTTCTAAAACTTTGAAATATGGAAATGTGGTCTTGAGAAACTTTTGTAAAACCTGAAACTCTTTTGAAAACTCTTGTAAAACCTGAAACTATTTTGATAATCACATGCAACTTTTACTATGTGGCCAGTTCGTAACATGACAGATAGCTGTTATCAACTAATCAAGCATGGATGGGTTGTCCTTTGTCAGGGTTTATCTTCCTTTAGCACTCCTCAAAACAATGCGGAAACCACTATCAACAACCACCAGGCCGGGAGGTGGTAGGAATGGAATATTAACCTACAGCCATTGCTCCCCCATGGCCCATGACCCATGACCCAGAGATAAACTGACTACACGATTTTGCTTCTGGTACGTCATGGTTCGATTGTTTTTGTTTGAGAGACAACTGACCGGAAGTGTATACATGAGCATATTTTAAAATGGAAAAACGTTGGGCAAGTTTGCTAATCAGAAATTTTCGAACGCTATGCGGTGCACGTACTCAAACATCACGCTTTTGCAATCTTTGGAGTACACGCTTTTTTTTAGAAGAACAAATTTATAAGAACAACAAAGCTCAAATTTGAACAACCTAAGGACAATCTAGGCTGCGATTCCAAAGCAATTAATTGTTTTTCATGTTCTTGGGACAACAATTTACACAGTTAACCCCGGGACCAAGGCAGATGTTGGGATACAAATACGACACATTGCTTTGCTTTTCACAGAGGAAGGAGTATCTAGCGATGTGTTTGCTCGTTCATTCCTGACCAAAAACACATGCCCACACGTCGGGGGGGGGGGGGGGGGGGGGGGGGGGGGGGGGGGGGGGGGGGGGGGGGGGGGGGGGGGGG